>JAULKL010000007.1:6402832-6416619 GCA_032355745.1 Rubia rechingeri
GACTTCTACCCTGAAGGTTAGCTGAATCCTATTTATTGATCTTATTCCCCTCCACAAAACTAAAAGAATATATTTTTTTTGCAGATTTTGAAGTTGACAGGAGCGGAAAAAAGCATTCATGGCAGGTGTGCACATTTTACTGCAGTATTTTCATTGTCAATTTTTTTTCTTATTTTAACATGCTGAATCTCTATTTTGAGCTGATGTTTGTTTGATCTTGGAACGAAAACTTATGATGCCTCTGTATTACTATAATACTTGAGTCCTGGAATTGAAGTAAACTGTATGTTTGTTGGCCCGCTAATAACGGCATATTGTTTTGTTTGTGCTTGGTGCGTTTGCAATGTTGGTCATTGTTGTTCCCTCGTTTGGAATCTAATTATGATTTTATTTTGCCTATCTGTTGAGGTGTGGGCCGTGTGGCTACACTCAGTTGCAAATAGATGCAAAAAATTCAATACACAAAAACCCAGGTCTTGGTACATTGATTGTCCTAATAGGGTTTGTAGTATGAATTGAAGCCGGAATGCCATCCATTGATTGCCGTAATAGGGTTTGTAGTATGAATTAAAGCCTGAATGCAAAGTAGGATTTAGCATTTCTGTTACCCGCATGTGGCAGTAAAAAATTCTATGCATACTCTAATGTTAGATTAGTTGAGAGAATCCTCTACGGATCAATGTCCATTAGGTCTGTAGTATTTTTTAAAGCCTGAATGCAAAGTAGTAATTAGCATTGTGTTACCCAGATGTAGCAGTAAATAATTTTATGCATACTCTAATGTTATAATAGTTGATAGAAACCTCTACTGATCAATGTCCTAAATGTTTGGCAGGGTGTCGCCAAATTACCATTTATTGATGAGTCGCTCCTTCTCTCAGAAATTGGAAAAGCACAACACACATCGACAGTAAGTATATATAACCCATCCTATACAATATATATTACTCTTCTACAGCTGAGATTTATCCACTGTAAAAAGAAAAGTCACCGATTTCTTGCGAGACCTGAATGATGTTATTCTTATTCAGGATGAAGAAAAGCGAAGAAACAGTTCGAGTCTTGATGTTTTATTTGCTCACTCGTCACATCCTTTGGCTGCTAAAATATTTTCCTTCTGCAAGCGCAACAAGAATAATCCAAAGTTGCCCCTGGCTAAAGTTAAAAGGAAGATTGACCCTGCAATCAGGTACCAAAGATAGTTGTGCTTGTGATTTTTATCATTTTCTGTTTGCCTTTTTGTTGAAGCTGATCCTTTGGGTAGTTGACCTGATATAAATGTTATAGATGGGCCCTGAAAACCTTATTGGTGCATCATCAGTACGATTTTCTTCTATTCATACCTGAGTAGGCTGTGCTATTGTTCGCATGTAATTGATTACTTATTTGAACTGAATACGGCATTTGGCGTGGCCTTAATTACTGATATCATTGACAGTGGCGGAATGAACGGATACATGTACATCTCCAATATGCCTGTACGACCGGTGGATATATTATCACCCATTGATGGCATGGAGTTGATTTCAAAAAACCGCATTGTGTGAGTAGCCTTTTTGAGCATGAATTATGCCAGATATTCAGTTCTGTGACAAACTGGAGGGCTTTGTGTGATGATGATTTCCTTGCATCATTTCCCCAGGCCGGTCTTCTACAAACCCCCAGCACACCATCCTCACATACCAAAAGTTCCCAGAGTTGTACGGATAAAAAAGGTACTTGCCCAGTTGTTTCTTACATTTATTTTCTTGATTCACACTTCTCAAATCCGCAACACGAGTGAAAAGTAAATCTTGCCTTCTTGTTTTATGCGCTAGCTAAAAGACTTCTTTTCTTTATGCTTAACTAAACTGTCAAACTCACGAATATAGAACTGATTGAGAAATAAATTTTTGTGAGACTTTAGTTGGCTAGGTGAGTGTTAATTGTAGAACATACAGGAAGCATTTTCTCTTGCAGAATAGTGAATTTAATCCATCTCTTTCGCAATCCAAATTACAAAGCTAATTCTTCAAAACAACCTATCTGTTTTCATATTTTGTTTAGCTTCATGGCTTTATTTAGCGTCTCATCCTGCTTACATGTGAGTGGTGCTTTTCAGCGCGTTACCAAGAAGCATATCAATCCGCCTCCCGTCCTGTGGCATGAGCAGACAGCCATTGTCCAACGTAGTCATACTCAAAGGTGAGCATTTGCTATTATATTTGGCTGTTATCTCAATTGTATTGTCATTGGCCAACTGGAATGCTGTTATCTTCGATTGTCATTCAGCTTGATATTGCATGATTAGGACATTTTGCCATGTTTATGTAAATCTGATTGTCTTGTATGCCGATAAACCATGTGCAGGCGCCTTCCCAAGAAGTCTGTCTTAGGTCCTCATCTTGCAAAACTGGCTCGTGAGCTCGTGTTGCAGAAATGTCCATCAAAGGCACAGCGTAATGCTAATGGAGACAGTGGTGAGGTTGGCAAGAGGAAAAGTGACCAGCCAGATTCACATCATAAGAAAAAGAGAAGAAAATGGACCAATTTTTTTTTTCAGTTGCTGAAATCGGAATCATCCCTTGCGCTACAGCTCTTCAGTTGCCGTTGCAGAAATGTACATCAGAGGCGCAGCATAATGCAGATGGACGGTGGCCAGGGTAGGAAGAGTAAATGTGACCAGCCAGATTCGGAAAGTAAGAAAAAAAGACGAGAAAAAGAAGAACAAAAGAGACAAAACGGAACAAAAACAACCTTTCAGTTGCTGAAAACGGAATTATCCCTAGCACTACATTTCTTCAGTTGCCATGATGTTTATTGGATGCAAACATGATCAACACTTGATTTGTAGTTGAATTAATCTATTTTAGTTCCTGCTTTTCCTCCCAAGAATCAAAACATAAAAATCTCGGTTTCATCATTCCAATGAATCTAATGGTTGCTTGTAACAATCGATCTAATCTTATTCTTTTGCAGATGGCTTTTTTTACTTTCCCCATCTGGATAAAACGAGCAAGCCAACAACAGTGAGACATACAGCAGCAACAATCCCCACCACGAGTGCAAAAGCAGAGGCGACACTTGGAAAGTTGAGTCGTCTCTGTATTCTCCTCAGCCCCCGGTCAATGAACGGGGCTAGAGCAGCCGCCCCAGCCATCCGGAATGGTCTGGTTACGTTGTTTCCCGTCCACATCAAGATCACAATCTAGGACAATCAAAATCATGTCCAGAATTAACCAGAGTATGTTTGACAGTTTTTATAAGGTGCTTAGTATCATTATCTTTCCCAGGTAAGGCAAAACCTACAAGTCCTTAGTAGCAATGACAGAAAATAAAAGACGTTTTAAAAATAGAAAATCCTCAACTTGATCGAGATCATAATCTGAATCATCTAGATCTTCATTTCAATCACGATCATCAAATTCAACGTACTTACTGCCCATCCATAGTCATATTCAACATGGGACCCTTCAATATAAGAACGACTACCCTTAACGACATATACGCCTTCAAATATCATTAGGGCGGGCGAGCTTTAAATGTTTGATAAACGAATATGAAACTGATCTCTTCTCGCTTTTAAAATAAGATAGTTTCACCTACAATCACAGTTCCATCAATCAGACTCGTATTTGTCAAAACTCACCCCTAAGAGAGCATGGAGATTAGCAGCAGGGTTCTTTCCAGTACTTTTCTCGTAGCCGAGAAATGCAAGAACAAAGAAGGTGGTGTAGGTGAAGGCATCAAACAACCCATAAGCAAGCACAGCAGAAAGCCCCAACTTTGCAACCTTTCTACTCATTTCACCTGACTTTTCCTATTCACAGTAACAATTTTTTCACAGCCTCGAGGTAAGAAATCCGAACCACACAAACGTATGATTTACCTTCCATTTCATCCAGATTGACTTATTCATATGTAAAGACGGTTCACCGGCATTGTTGAAATCTCGAGCTTGGTGAGTAAAAGAGCCGTCGGGTTCATCCGGTGAAGCTGAGGAACGCCACCGTCTGTCGCGGCGGCCATGGCCGTGGAGGCGGCGGTGTGGATTTCTAGTGGAAGCTCCGGCGAGGTTAAAGAGTAGAAGTTTATAATTGTTTGGTGGAATAAGAGAAACTCCCGGACTTGCCAGTGGGATTGTTACGGCGGCGCAGCTCATCACAGCCGATTCTCTAGCGGCGGAAGTCTGCCGGTTTAAACTTGCTTAAGAGGCTACTACTCCCTCCTCTCCGTCCAACCAAAGAATGCTAGTAGCTCTATTTGCAAATTTTTGACTTTTTTGTATTGATCCGAACTAATTTTGACCAGAAATATTTTTAATTGAGTGTATTTAAAAGTGATGAAAAAAATAATATTATGAAATAAATGTTAATGCGATTATAATAATATCACATATGATAACATTACTTGATAACATTAACACATTTTAGCTAAATGAAAAGTGACCGGAGTAAATAGACATGGAATCGAGGGAGTACATTTTATTTTTGCTTGCTTCAATCAAAAGTTTCTTTTTTGACTATTTCCCTATTTGAATTGGAATTTGTGGGTGAAATTTACCCCCGCTTATTTTATTCTCCCACTTTTTCTGCCGGATCAGCAACATAAATAATTGTGCAAAATGTGATAGGTCCCTTTTTGGACGGTGAAAATAAGAGCAATTTTGTGGGATTGAGATTTTGAAAACATTCAATGACTGAATGTAAATTTTCGTAGTATCACTCTGAGATCTACTCATTGGTAAAGTGATCCATTGATGTAGATACTTAGTTCCAAACAAAAATATAACGTCCCGTATATAAAATTGCTTAAATTGTTATTGCCCAAGACAAAAGGCCAAGGAAATAAAAGAGGTAAGGTTCTCCGCATTCAGAAAATGGTGGAGAAAAGAATCATCCTTCACAACTATTTTCTACAGCAACCAAAAAATAGAGTGGAATGGTTTGTTGGTTAATGAACCATTTCAATCAACCAGTTCACAGGATCATCATCAGTTTAAATTGATGCTTTACAAATTGATTATCTTCAAGCTTAATTGATGATCACTAGTAAAAGAAGCTAAATCTCGACTGTATACAACGATCAAGAAATGATGCAAGTAACAGAAAAAACATTAAAAAGTACTATCATACACACTCATTTACCTTCCAGCAGTGCCAAAAGCATTGAGCAAGACATTCAGCATTACAAGATTCAATTCAACTAAACTCATTCAGCTTCTATAAGCCGAACTGAAGAACCTTAACAGTTTGGTCACATCAGCAGTATAAATTATAATTGAATCTGTAATTACAAAGGATCCACATTTAAACCACTTGCCGAAATATACTACAGCACATACAATCTTGGCCATAAAGAAGTTGAACCAAACAAACAAATGACACCTAAATTAAGTAGATCAATTTATAAAGAATACCGAACATGAAACTACAAGATTAGACTTAAACCTGAAACTCCTTAAGCAATTAGATTTCCTTCAAACTTCGAAGTTCTTCAGTTTTGGATTTGATTTTCTTAAACTCTTCATTGGTGACTTTCCCTTCCAATACTGATAGGAGTTTATCCACATTGAGACGACATAAAACAGCAACGGTGAACCTCACACTCTTTACATGTCTCATATATAACTTTGACAACATTGGCCGATCACTCCTCATCCCAACCACCTGTTTCCCACTAAAGGAATAAGCATACCATATTTGGCTGAGATTGCTATAACTTCTTACAAGTGTTATGAGGTAATTTGAACGACTTTTTTGGTTGAAAATAGGGTGGATATCCCCAACTGTTTCTAACAGAGAATATATATCTTTTTCAATACTAATGGGTATACCATCCGGACCAATAATCCCCTTTTCATCACCAAGGTTTAGATGGTGATTCTTTTCCTCCTCATCATTAATACCGGACCAATCAAACTGATTTCCCCCCAAACTCTTGTAAACCAGGAATTCAATCGGACGAAACCGAGCTGCTTCACACAGATGAAAAAAGAATACTTCACATGCCCTTGCATTTGCTTCCTGCAATGATTGTTTATCATTGAGAGTATTTACAGCTCCACTCATACAAACAGATCCAATGTCTTCACCAGGAGAACCAATGTAAATACCTTTAAATGAAATCATAGTATACCAATCATCAATTTGGTATCCACAATTAAATTTATACCAAACTTTAGGATCACCTTTAGAAGCAATTATGTCTCTAGAATCAACCTTAGAAGTGCCTTTACAATGAGCAACTTTGCCTCTAGAAGAACTTTTCTTTCTTGCAACTTCAGAGGTGGAAGTGAAAGCAATCAGATAAAGATCCTTTTTACAAATAATGAATTTGGCAGATTTATTTTCTGAAGTGATGACCTTAATCTGAACTAAAGGATATCCTCTTGAATTCAAACTTGGAATTCCTTTAAACACACTTCCTTCACTAGAACACATGACTCTCAGCCAATAAATAATATCTGTGTAGCCATCAGGACTCCCGCCTATACAAAACTTCCTCTTATGACTTTTAGGCATATCCGAATATTTGACTCTGTTAAAAAACACATTTGACCTTAATATGTTTATCTGTGTATAATAATTGTAAATAAAAAGTTGATATTTAGATACTACTTATTACGACGAATTCAGTAATATCATATACGATAATATTTTTGTTTATATATCTATTCAAATATACAGTCAAACTAAAATCAATGTGCAAATTGAACTGGGAAAGTACCACAATAAATTCATATTTAAAAAATACAAGTATAAAAATGTGACAAACTACAATAAATTCACATTAAAAATATATGCAAGTATAAAAGACATACCTGATCGGTGGATCTTTCCCGGTACTGGAACTGGAGGCAGAGTTAGTTGTCATATTTTGCGATGAAGATGAAGAAGAATGACAGGGACTTTATTAATAAAGAGGATGAGGATGAAATGGAGGCTAGGTTTTTTATAATGGAGGCTAGGGTTTTATATAATTGAAAGTTGGAGATTAGGTAGTGTATACAAAATTATAATAATGGGGGAAGATGATTACATCCATTGCTGCCGTACAAACACATTATACCTTCCACTAATTTTGGGCTTTTTTTTTATAGAGAAAAATATTTTTATAATCATACCTACTTGGCATAAATGCCAATATAATTCTCAGATAATTTTTAGTGCAAATATAACCCTATCTAGTTGATGTAAGTGTCAATATAACCCTATAAGTGGTCCGACGGCGGTCCGGCAAAAATCCGCGAAAATCCAGCGGACCGGCGGTAGTCCGGTGGAAATGAGGTTTGGGGGTTATATTGGCACTTACATCAACTGGGTAGGGTTATATCTGCACTAAAAATTATCTGAGAGTTATTGGCACTTATGTCAGGTAGGTAGGGTTATATTGGTATATATCCCTTTTTTAAAATCAAAGCTGATAAATTTGATCACAAATATAAATTATTATATCTTTAATAAAAATATTATGTGAAATATTATTAGATTAAGAGTTAGTCTCTTGAAAGACGGTCTTTCCATAAATCATGTAAAGACCAATGTTTAAAGTGTAAATTTAAAGAAATTAAAATAAATTTTTTGGATTGTATGAACCGGGTTATAAAATTTATAACTACTATACGTCGCATAGTAAAACTTTAATATTGCAACAAAGACCTTTTATTTTTTATTATTATAATTAAACTCCGTCTTTCCATAAGTTTATAGAAAAATCGTCTTTTCCAAGACTTTGCCTTAGATTAATCTTTAGTATTTATTTTTAAAATATTAAATTTTCATGCTAAATTATTATAATTAACTAAGATATTAATGGTTGAATACCTAAAATGAAAAAAATCTGTTGGACGGAGGGATTATCATTTAGTAGATTCAAGTGTCTTTTCTCCCTGACATCTTTCCTCCTCCGCTCGCCGCCGCCGCCGCCGCCGCCTCAGCCTTGAGGTATTCAAATTGCTCATCTCTTTAGCCTTTTCTCTGTTATCCAGGTTGCGTTTGTCCATATTTTGCTTGTGTTTCGTGCTGGGTGAAGCCCTTGTTGGATGTTGAGTGATTCAAAACATTTATTTGCCTGATTTGATAATTAAGAAGAAAGTTATGGAGAGTATTGTGATTGATGCCAAGTATCTAAAAGAGTTCTCTAACCTTTCATTGGAAGAGCTTAAAAAGTGCAAAGCGCTTGTTTCTTCTTCTGAGGAAGCTTTTACCTTCAAGGCTATGTATAAGAACAGAGACAGGGAAAGGAAGAAGCTGCAAGGCGTAAGAGCCATTCGATCGCATCCTTTAGTATATGTACTGTCTTTGAAAGTTCAGTCTGAAGATGAATCGATTGCAATTTATGGTACCATAAGTGCTGCATATCAGCGTCTTGATCGCAAGATTGAGCATGAACTCTTCAATCAAAGGAGAGATGATGCTCAGTTAGTTGGCACTGGAGGTGATTTGGCATTAAAGGGTTATTTTTCATACGGGAAAGACCACGCTTGTATACCATTGCAGAAAAGTAGCATAGATGTGGAGCTGGAGCTATATGATGCAACAGGCAATGATTTTGCTAAAAAAGGTTTTCAGTTGGATGTTGAAATGGAGGATAATGGTTATGAAGTGGTCAAGTCTGAATCCATTCCTTGTGAACAAGGTGCCGGGAATCTCACTCTTCAGTACATTGTAATCCCATTTGGTGTTAGTTGCTGCTTAGATATCTACGTTTACTATAGGCGCCCTACAGAAGAAGATTATTCTTTTGATGTCAGTGGAAGGATTGTTGTTAAGTATGCCAATACATATGGCAGCTATTCCTCAGAAGAGTGCGTCCTTTTTTATAAGCATGGAAAGGAATCTGAAACGGTACATAGGGGGGAAGGTTTGCAACTCTCTAGATGTTGGGTGGCTTTACCAGCTTACTCATCCCTTCTCGTTGATATAGATTTATCGGAATTTAAATCCGATCAGAAGATTGTTAAGTACACTATTATGTTGCACCCTCAAGAAGGTGGGGCATCGGACGATTCAATCGTGCTAGATGATTACATTATCACTGTAGATGCATCATGGGTCCCTCCTGATTATCACGTAAGACCGGTTATGTTATGTATTTGGCCGGTCTCTTGTTTTTCTTAGTTATTGTCATCGTTCTGCTCTTTAATATCTAATTTGCTATTTTGTTCTCTTTAGTGGCCACACCATCCTTTTGAAATTATACCTAGTCGGTTAGACGATCAGTCTGGTTGACATGTAATTTAAATATCCTATGCAATATGTTAGTTATTGTTAGAGGCTAGTTAGGTTGGATGTCAATTCCACTCATTGTACTCGTTGCTGGGCATTTTTCTCACCATATTGGAATGATTGGTTTTTATTTAAAAAAAGGTGTTGTCCCTCATAATCATCTTGATTACTACGTGTAATTTTTTAGGATCATAATTCCTATCCTTCTTCCATTTTATATAGGGGTGATAGACAGCTGTTATGATCCGAGAGGATCTGAATGCAAAGAACAAAGAATCACACTGTTTATTGAATTTTCTCTGTATATATTCAAGAACAAAACACAGCTGAGATTTGGATGAGAAAGAATGAGAGTCTAGATGAGAAGAGAATACAGTTTCTTAGCCAAAAACAGAATGAATTCTAACTAACTCATAACCTCCTTCTTATAGCAGCTCACCGTCCATTCTTGAGCAAAGAGGAAGATGACTTTCTAACTTCTGTATTCAGTTAGCTCAGTTGCTCAACTGATAAGAAGTTTAGGCTTATTGCAACCGAGTCCCTGGATTATAACATTCCCTGTCCCTTAATTTTAAGCTTGACCTCAAGCTTTAAACTCAGGGAATTGGTTCTTGATAAATTCTGAGCTTTCCCAGGAAGCCTCCTCCAATGGAAGACCCTGCCACTCAATTAGCCAGTGTACCTCCTAGCCATCATCTTTGTCTAGTAACCCTCTCCGTAGAACCTGCTTTGGAGTTAAAGTTCCCAGACTGCCTTCTTCATCTACTTGTACCTCAGTTCTCGCCTCAGGTATAGTTCCTACATGTTTCTTTAACAAAGAGACATGAAAAATAGGATGCACCCTACTCTGAGGGGGTAGTTTCAATTTGTATGCCACTGCCCCTATTTTGCTTTCTATTTCAAAAGGTCCAAAGTATTTTGCAGCCAATTTAGCATTCTCTCAAACCTGCACTGATTGTTGCCTATATTTATGAAGTTTTAAGTACACCCATTCTCCCACAAAAAAAGACCTGTCAGATCGTCTTGCATCAGCTGTAACTCTCATTCTTTCTATAGCCTTGTGGAGTTGTTCCTTCAACATCTGATCCACTTTAGACCTTTGCTGTAATACCTCATGTGCAGCAGGGATAAAAGAATCTGATAGAATACCCAAAGGTAATTGTAATGGCTTAACTCCATATAAGGCTTCAAATGGAGTCATGTTGATGCTAGCCTGATGTGTAGTGTTATACCACCACTCAGCAGTGCTCAACCAATCTTGCCAAGTAAAGGTTTTTTACTACAAAAATATCTGAGGTAAGACTAGAGGATTTGATTTACTCTATCTGTTTGCCCATCGGTCTCAGGATGGTAGGCAGTGCTTAGCTGTAACTTAACTCCCATGTTCTTGAAAAGCTCGGACCAAAAATGACTGGTGAATAGTCTGTCTCTATCTGAAGTAATTGTCTCCAGAATGCCATGTAGTTTACTGACATTATCAAAGAATAACTTGGCCACTTGTTGAGAAGAAAATTGATTCTAAAGAGATATAAAATGACTATATTTTGTTAATATATCCACCACCACCAGTATTGTGTCAAAACCATTGGATTGTGGTAACCTGTCAATAAAATCCATCGAAATCTGTCTCCACGCATGGCTTGGTACAGGTAAAGGTTGCAACAGCCCAGGAGACAAACTTCACATCTCCTAATATAGTCAGTTATCTCTTGTTTCATGCCTGGCCAGTGGAAGAAAGTTAATATTCCCCTGATTGTAGCAGTTTGCCCAGAATGACCCCTAATTGGTGATGAATGCATTGCCTCTAATATATGTTGTTTAATATCACCCCCAATACCAATGTATATTTCCTTTCCTTTCTTAATAATTCCATTAACATAAGTGAACTATGTTGGCACAACAGTCTGCAATATAGTTGTTGCTATTATTTCCTGAGTTGTATCATCTTCTTCATAGCTTGCTTCGATTTGAGCCATCCATAATGGTAATACAAAAGTAGAATTCACAGTATGTAATGCATATGTAAAATTTTTAGCTTCATCTTCAAAAGTAACTTCAGAAGTAGTATACCCTAGCATGTTGGATGGTTCTTGCATATCATCATAAACTGATGCTTCTGGTGGTTGGGTCTCATTACTATGGTGAAATCTTATGCTATCCAACAACCTTTTTGCACCCTCAGGAATAATCTCAGTACCAATTGCCTCTTCATCCCAAATCACTGTATTTCCCTCTCCCTTATGTTCATACTTAGAAGAATCAGAACTCAATCTCGATAATGCATCTGCCACCCCATTCTCCACTCCTTTCTTATACTGTACCTCGAAATCCATGCCCAACAATTTTGTAATCCATTTAAGTTGAATAGAATTAGTGATTTTCTGATCAAAAAGGTATTTGAGACTTTGATGATCAGTTTTTATCACAAAATGACCCCCCGTCAAATAATGTCGCCATTTATCCACAACCAATACTAATGCCAAAAGTTCCTTTTCATAGGTTGATAAACTCATATTCCTCTCACAGAAAGATTTGCTTAGCAAAGCAATTGGTCTGCCCTCTTGTAACAAAACAGCTCCCATACCAATTCCACTCGCATCTGTTTCAATAGTAAAAGTTTTGTCAAACTCTGGCATCTTAAGAACGGGTGCACTAGTCACGGCCTCCTTTAACTTTTTAAAAGCCTTAGTAGCTTGTTCACTCCACTGAAATTTATCCTTCTTCAACAGATCATGGAGTGGTCTGCAAATTATTCTGTAATTAGATATAAACCGCCTATAATAACCAGCCAAACCCATAAAACTCCTCAACTCCTTTACATTTTTCGGATCAGGCCAATTTAATATGCAGCTCACTTTATCCTTCTCTATTTCCACCCCATCCGCAGATATTACATGTCCCAAATACTCCAACTTTGATTCAGCAAATACACATTTGTTCAACTTAGCAAAAAGAGTATTTGTTTTCATCACTTGTAAAACCTCTCTGACATACTTCAAATGCTCTTCAAAATTAGTACTATAGACCAATATGTCATCAAAAAAATACCAAAACTGATTTCCTAAGAAATTTTTGAAACACTTGATTCATCAAAGACTGAAAAGTTGCTGGTGCATTAGTCAAGCCAAAAGGCATCACTAAAAATTCATAGTGCCCATGATGGGTTTGAAATGCTGTTTTATGTACATCTGAGGGCTTAACCCTTATCTGATAATAGTCTGACCTTAGATCTAATTTGGTGAAAAACTTTGCACCATGTAACTCATCAAGCAACTCATCTATGACTAGAATGGGGAATTTATCATTTATTTTACTACAATTTAATCTCCTATAATCTATACACAACCTCCAACTATTGTCTTTCTTTTTTACCAATAGCACTGGAGAAGCAAAGGGGCTGGTACTTCTCTGTATAAAGCCTTGTTGAAGCATTTTTTGTACTTGCTTCTCTATTTCATTTTTGTGAGAATGTGCATATGTGTAAGGTTTCAATTTGAAAGGTTCAGTGTTGCTTTTAAATTGATACTATGGTCAACAGTCTTATTAGGAGGTAAAGTAGAGGGTATAGAAAAAACCTTTGCAAAATCAAGTAATACATGTTTAAGCTTCTCAAGTACTGTCAGATTAGACAATTTCTGAAGTTCTTTCCTCTGATCCACGACTAATTTCTCATGACCCATTGCTTCTTTCCCAGTCTTTTCATTAGATGCTTCAGCTGATCTTGTTGTCCATAACTTCCTCTTCTTACTTTCCATATCTTCAAAGACATGTCATATGTGATCCCCATAACAATCATTTCTGTCACCTCTCTGATATCCCCTATGAGTGATCAAGTATTCTTCAGTTCTATTACTGTCCTGATTTTCTTCCTTTCCGTTGTTAATTTTCTCAGCTTTACTTCCCCATCATTTCTCATATTCACTTTCCTCCAAAGCAATCCTTCTATCAGATTCCACATTTCCAGACCATTCTCAAACAATTTTTCCATAATCCTACTTTTTTCAATCATCATATTTCTCAGTTCCAGGATGTCTCATAAACTGTAAGTTTGGTTCATCCCGATATCCCCTTAACAGCCACTGTAAACCATCACTACTAATCTGTACATTTTGTGTACTCGGATCAAATGTCACTGGATTAAAGTGCTTCATCCAATCCACACCTAAAACCACATCAGTTCCTCCCATCTTTAATACTCTCATGTCAAAAGTGAAATGGTGTTGTTGCACTCTCCAATTTATTCCAGGACACATAGTAGATCCAGTTACCTTACAACCATCAGCAATGGTCACCCCTGAAAGGTCTAGCAAGAACTTCCTTCAACCCAAGCTTTTGAACCACTCTTGCATCAGTTAAAGTATTTGTGCTACCTGTATCTAATAGCATAAGGACTTGATAGCCTTTAATAAATCCCAACAGAGAAATAATGTTAACCCTATCAGACATATTAACAGCTATGATACCAAATGTTAAGATCTGATAGGATTAAAATGCATTGAACAAAGATTAACACAATTGTATTGGATTTTCTGTATCAATTCAAGAATAAAATCAAACTGAGAGTTAGATGAGAAAACA
>JAULKL010000007.1:6480515-6491689 GCA_032355745.1 Rubia rechingeri
CTTCAACTTTTGACTAGAACAGTTACAAGAGGAAGAATTGATTAGCGTCGTAGCTTCAATAGTTAAGTTTGTAAAGACTGTACGAGAGTAGTTGTGGATTTTACTCCCTCACTCTCCCTATTTAATGTTCACATTTGTGATTTTCTCCCTTTTTTCTGTTAATGTCCACACACATAAGTTGCATGTGAATTCCAAATTTTTTTTTTAAAGTTAGACTAAATTGTTTTTTTGGTCCCCTGCATAGCATCTTTTACCATATTTTGGTCTCCTAGAGCAAAACCACGTTTTTATAGTACCCCACAGATTCAAAGTGAAATTTTGGGTCTCCAAAACCAGATTCTGGGTGGTTTTCAGGTAAACCAACATTATTTCCGATATGGTTAGGGGTATTTTTTGTAATTTCACTTATTAAAAATAGCAAAAATTAAAAATATTTCTTTTCCATTTTGTTTTTTGATCGGCGCTCTTGATCGACAACCACCGCGCCTGATCGTTAAATCTTCTTCTTCTTCTTCGCACTGAAAACTCTCTACAACTGGCGATTATTCTTCTTCCACTCCTGATTGACATAAACCGCGCTAAAAATATCGATGAAAGTCAGAGCTTCGGCGGTGGAGGATGTTGGAGCAACGACGGTGGATCCACAGCGAGTTCGCAGCGGAACGAGGCGAAGATAACTGTGCTAGGGTATGCGAGGCTCCTGCAACCGCGATGCGAGACGTCGGTGAGCGAGACAACGTCGTTGCTTTGCTTTTCCGTCAAGCACGTCAGATCCACTCGCGTGTATGAAGAAGATGATGCCAGAAAGCAGCGATGGCAATGGCGACAGATGACGATGGATGATGATGGAAACAGATGATGACAAAGGCGGAAAGCAGCGGAGGAGACAACGCCAATTGATTCTTCACCCTCGCCCTTGCCGTTAAATTCTTCACCCTCGAACCCTCTTTGAACCATTTTTCTCTTCGAATCGGAAGGCTCAATCTGGGCATATGAAACCCCCGTGCTCCTCGCCTCTACTCACAACCCACCTGCCACTCGCCCACTCCGTTCACCTTCACCAGCGATCGAAAATCAAAGGGTTGCGGATTTTTAATTTTTTTGTTTTTTATTAAGTAAAATTACAAAAATAACCCTAACCATATTAAAATAATATCTTTTTTGGGGACCAAAAAATGAAAACTACCTGAAAATCACCCGAAATATGGTTTTGAGGACTGAACATTTCCCTTTGAATTTGTGGGGTACTAAAAACGTGATTTTACTCTCGGGGACTAAAAAATGGTAAAAGATGCTATGTAAGGGACCAAAAAACAATTTAGTCAGAAAGTAATATCTTTTTTGGGTACCAAAAGATGAAAACTACCTGAAAACCACCCGAAATCTGGTTTTGGGGACTGAAAATTTCACTTTGAATTTGTGGGTTACCAAAAAAATGTGGTTTTTCTCTCGGGGACCAAAAGATGGTAAAAGATGCTATGTAAGGGACCAAAAAAATTTAGTCTTAAAGTTTACACGTCAATTTTTTTGAATCTATTCATCTAAAATTTTTAAAAGGGAAATTAACACTGATTAAATAATTACATATTTGATTAAGTCTACTCCCATTAACGGGGAGTAGTGGTGTAAATGAACCGAGTCGAGATCGAGTAGTGGTGTGGTCGGGCTCGAGCTCGAAAAAAATTACTGCGTTCGAGCTCGAAATTGTTCGAACCCAGAAAATTTAACTCAATTTTGTGCTCGATTATTTGTGATTTGCTCGATCTCGGTTCGTAACTTGATCAAATTCGAGCTCGAGCAAGATTGGATCGTTGAGCTCGTTACTTTCGAACGAGCCAATATAACCCTCTTATTTATACAAAATTGTAAATTGTAAATTAAAAATAATATAGTTATATAGGTATAGGCTCGTGAAACTCGACACCGAACAAGAATGAAGAAGCTTGAGCTCGAACTTTCCTAATAATCGAGATAGCTCGAGCTCGAGCTCGTGTTCGTCTAGTTAGAGTTCGAGTCGAGATTTTGCTCAAGCTGTTTGCAAGTTTTTCATGAACGGCTTGATTCATTTACACCCTTAACGAGAAGTGATGATTACTGGCACGGTTGTGGGGAATTTTTTATTATTGGGATGTGCATACTATGTGCATGAGTTGAATTATTTTTTGAAAATAGATGCACAAACTTTAGGTTGGTAGAAACAAAAGGTATCAGAAAATTCAATTCTTTTTGTTTTAAGTATTCACTTATTAAAATCCAAGTTATAGTACGAGCAGAAGAAATTGTACTTCATATGAAGCAGATAAACTATATTCAGGGGGCAATAGCTCGTCTTGGTGTTAAAGACCTACCTCTCATCAAAGTGTACCTTCCGCATCTCCCCAGTTAAAAATGTAGATAGTTTTGTTCTTGATAGTCCAGAGACTTTAAAAGAAACATTTGTTGGTTAGGCACTCAAGCATTCTCTCGAGACAAATCAACTTAGTGAAGCACATAAGTCTAGTAGAAAAGATAATTTGCATGATAAGCCAAAATCCATCCCTGAAAACAATAGTTTTAAAGAGTTTTTTTCCCAAATCCAAACTAGACCATAGAAGCATCCATATTTTAGAGGTTGTCTTGGCGCTTTCTCACATGACTCGTTGTTCTGTGAAAGTCATCAAATTTATCTGGATTGGTCTTGACACTTGGAAAGGTTGAACATAGGGATTTGATGGTCAAGGATTTTGAGGTTGTTGGCGAGCATGTACACGTAAACTGAAATTCAAAAAAATTGAAATGGAAGCTTGTTGACCCGGGTATCTTAGATGGAACATATTTGAATTCTTGTGTTTCCCACCATCATCTTTATGGAAGCAGACATTGGGGTGATCCGGTAGAGGTTGAAAGTGAAGATACGAATGGCATGAATGTTAGGAGACAGATTCCTTAAATATGATAATTGGTTTTGTACAAAACCTTGCATAACTTTTTTTAAAAAGTACAAACATTTGAATATATATTGTTTCAAAAAAAAACATGCTAATTTTTTCATATTGTATGTGCAATGCACAAAATTAGCACAATTATGCACAGGATGAGCCCCATGTCACACGAATATTAGTGATCTTTATATTTTATACAATCGAAATATAAGCTACACAATGTTTGTTAGTGTTTAGGTGCATAACAATAAAAACAAACTTAATGGAAATAGTAATTGGATTTAGGACATACCACATGTACAATTTATACTTACTATATTTAACTAGGGGTGTTCAAATTGCCTAACCCGACCCGACCCATTTTGACCCGCCCATATGGTCGGGTCGGGTCGGGTCAATGTCACATTTGGGTCGATGTGGGTTGGGTCAAAATGGGTCGGGTCAGATTTTGATCCAAATCAACCCATTTTGACCCATTTGCAATTTTACCCTATTTTCTTGAAAACAAAATTCATAAAAAAGAACTCGTTTAATACAACATTTCCACCATTAATTTAATTAATAAACACGTTTAACATTCTTAATTTTCTTTTTATAAAAATGAAAATAATTTTGCAAAACTAATATTAATTACAAATAATATATTTATTAATATATGAAATGCATATTCACAATTGTATAAATAAATTTTAGTAAAATTATATTTTTAAATGAAATATTAAAAGCATTCTAACTAAGTAAAATGAAAATAATTGTATTTTTCTTTATTAAGTGAATAATATGTAATTAAATATAATATAATATTCTTATTTTAAATTATATAAAAATAAATCATAATTTTATTTATTATTTAAATATTATTACATTTAAAAATAATATATTTTATTTTTATAAATTATAAAAAATTATTTTTATATGAGTTTGGTCGATTTGGGTTGATATGGGCCGACCCGTGACCCAATCTGACCCGACCCAAACCCGACCCATGATCATCCCTAGTGGAGATTGATGAGGTAATTAATTACAAACAAGGTCACAGGTTTCTGCAGTGTTTCCACAAACAAATGGATATTGACGTCGTCTTCATATGAAACGGCGGGTTTTTAAAAAATGAAATGGCTGAGAAGGATAGAGAAAAGGAATGAGAAAGGGCAAGGAAAATTTGGGTAAAATAGTCTTTTCACTATTTTGGCCCAAGTCTATCAGAATTGTTTTATTTGTACTTGTACCTACTACCTAGGGTTATATTTGCACTTTCAATTATCAAAAGGTTATATTTCCACTTATGTGAATTATGTAGGGTTATAGATGCACTTTTCTCTTATATGTATCACCACCCCAATAAAAATTAGCACTATCGGTCTTTGTACATTAAATTGTGCCAAGGCAAATGCAACACCACTAATCAGAACAGAGCGCTGCACTGGCATGCATTTAGTCAAGGAGGAGAGGAAGAGAGCCGTGAAACATGATTTCTTCACACATATGATGAGCACCGACGCGTACAAGGATCCCGTGCTATGATGGATTGCTCAACACTAGATAGGGTGACCGGTGTGGATGGCAAGATAGGGAGCAGGTCAAGGTTCAACTATCATAGCTTGTTTACAAAGGGGAACAGGAGGTACCCGACGATGACATTGAAGCTGAATTTGAACCAGTCTTTAGGGAGGGACCGGAATCTGGATAAACAGCAGTGGAGGATTAGAATCCCGGCCAGAACTTCAGCAACATCCGTTAAGAGGTTGAACATAGCCTGTCCTAGATATGTGAGTGACTCTTTACTGAATCCTACCATGTAGGCTCCAAATGGTATCATCCAAGAACCTACACACCAGGATGAGACAACCCAAAGAAGCATAATCAGATACTGGCTGAGCAAGGAGAATATAAATAGTTAAATCTTTAACACTTGAAGAAACTGCAGTGTATATGTTGTCTCCAATTCCCATTTATCCTTCACACAAAAGAATACTACAAACCTGAATGATAATCTATACTATTCACGATTTTCCAAAGATATCTAATACAGCATCTGCAACCTGGAAAAAAAACATAGCAAGAAACTTGTCAGGTCACGTTGATCCCAACATATCTCACAAAAATTTAGCTCAACTATAAGTATGAGAACCAAAATCGTCCATTATTCTATGCTATAGAAAAGGAGCATGTCACCCGTAAACCTTATCCATGAACAAAATGCAAATGGACAGAGTCTTTGCTTAATCCTCTGTTCCGATTAACGAATCCACAACTATACTCATGCTTTCAATGACCACCATTAGGGGCCGCGTTTCACCATCCAACGGGTACACAAGAAGAACCACAACATTTATTCCAATGTCTAGCTATAGTTTAACGTACATCAAACAAGAAGCTCTTTAAATATTACCAAAAATAGCAAAACTTGCTCAATCATAGTAACGTTTTATACACCATCACACATTCATTATATCTTAGGAGTATGTATATTTTCCAATGTAACACTACCACTACGTATCAGTATGCTAACTATTTAACACAGTACAATCTACGAATACATCCAGTAAAGGCAACATTCTTACCGATTTCATCCTTGAAACCCAATCTTTTTCCACACCAATGGGCTATTCACATTCCGCTTTTAGCAATTCCTCCCACAGATTACATCCCCGAAAGGCATTGGATTGGCCCCAGCTGAACTCCCCCGTCTAAAGCACAAAATCTTCCATTTCTGAAAGAAAATTTCCAAGATATTACAGAAAACCTACATGCCATCCGATTAAATTAAGGGAAAAAGGCCAAGTTAATCTTCTTCTTTTCCCACAAAAGAATTCATGTCGAACATGTTAATAACTATTTGCAATACAATAAAACTCACACAGAAATGTTAAGGACTCGAGACTAATTAATGTACAAATGGATAAAGTAGCACTACTGGGGGGTCGAAGAAAGGTATTGAACCCTTTCTATCCTCGTCGTAAAAGCCACCAGGTTCCAATGTGCATCAATCTCAAGCTTGGTGAGTTCCTGAACCAATTGTTTCAGTTTCGTACAACGAGAGGAATTCGGGGATGCAAACACAAACAAATGTAGTTAAGTCCTGCAAGAAAGATGAAATCATTAGCGGAAAGTTTTAGAACAGAACTGCAAACAGGCAATGAATTTTTCTAACGTATGAGCTGGATGCGCTTGATTCGAGAATTGAATCTTACTGGATCTTTGAACTGCGTGTTCACTTGCAGTATCAACAAAATATGCTATATGAAAGAAAAAGAACATGATGAAAGCTTTCCCTTCCTTCATATCACATTTCATGTTAAGCCGCACAGCCTCTGTGCTGAAGGGCTGCCCAATAGGGTGGCCTGACAGCAGGTAAGCATCTCGGTCATTCACAGAGTTTGGTACGCGTGGACAAGACTTGAGTCACCACACGTGGTTGCTCTCCGCTACGAGTGTGAACTGATTCCAGAAAGAATATATGTTTGCACTGATGTCTCCTCGCATACATAGTGAATGATACAAATCATTAGTACCATTGTCACACAATTATTATAATTATCATTGGTTTAAAGTGTGAAGTAGACTGTATCATTAGCTAAAACTAATACATAAATTGTAGTTAATGATAAAGTTTACTAAGCTTAAACTAATGCATAAATTGTTGTTAATGATAGTCTACTTCACACTTTTTAACTTATATTTTTTTAGAATTCACTTGACCATAAAAAATGACTTGTTAAAGGTAAATTATAACGTACCCCTGGGATACGATGCAGATGGTATACCCAGCACTATTCATTTGTAATTTAAATTTGAAATTTTCAGATAATACACATCCCACTTTTTATGGAAATTAACTAATCAGTAAATCATACACACAAATTGTACTGCTGGGCATACAATGTGGTACGTATCCCAGGGGACCATATAATTTACCCTTGTTAAATGTATTTTATCAATTATTTTTACGCACTAGATTTATACATCATTCGACGTAGTAATAGTGAGCAATCGCGACAAATTAGATAACAATTAGACAAGAAAATAATTTAGAAATATATCATTAAAAAATGCAGACAAAGAAATAAAGAAAAGAAACAGTAAGGTGTGCAGTTAGACAACCCAGTCCAAAATTTTGAATTTCGATAATTCTATTTTTAAAATTTTGGATAGATCTGAATTGGCATTTTTTCTCCAACCCGACACAAAGTCAAAGATATTTTAAAATTAATGGAGCAATCTAGACCTGAACTCGACCCAACCCAAATAAAAACATTTTGACCCGACCCTTCGGGCCAGGTCAGGCAATTTGCACAGCGAAGTAGATAAATTGAGAAAGGAACAAGGGGCACAAAACCTCAGCATGAAATAGGTAATATACAAATTTCAGTAGAAACTAGTTCAAGCAGGAACTCCTATTTTACTAGTAAATTAATTTCCTATAAAGTACCACTACTAGGTCATCCCTAAGACAGATCCGAGGAAGAACAAACACCACCCTTAACAACAATATTAATCCCATCATCTTCAAAAGTTACAACTCACTGTCAACAACAAAGAGTTTTTGGTTTCGATCTTCACGGGTTTGTCCATCTACCACCCCCCCTCTTAGCTGTAGTACAGAATCCAGCTCAAGCTTTAAATACTAATACTTACAATGATAATGGCGATGAAACATCCTAAACTGGACTTCGACTGATTTAATGACAAAAGCTACGGAGAGATTCCAACCTGGATGATCAAAACAATGACGGACCTACTGAAGAGTATTCGGCGGCCTTGTGCTCTTTCAGCGTGCAGTCTAACTAATCCAAGCCCTCATACAGGCCATCCCCTTTAGGGTGCATGTACCTTGTATATGCCATTTCTTGTTCTTTGAGATTGTAGAGACCCATGCCTTCACAAACTTCCATCGGTGACATTGCACCTTTCTGAATCACACAAAATCCAAGACGCCAAAAGTTAATGACTAGAGTATGGTTCATCAAAAATGCTTCAAGTTTTTGAAATTGTGTGATTAACTGTTGTTTCGATTTTCGAATGGCAACAAAAACCATAACATACCATATCCTGCTTGTTCGCAAAGACCAGGATGATTGTGTTTAACATGAACGGATCTGAAATGATGGCCTAAAATACAAACAGAGTCAGACAGTCAGTGATAAATCAGGAAAAAGCGAAGCATTTTATAACGAAAGTTGAAATCGAATTGAAATAGAACCTGGAATTCTTCCTTTGCCTTTCCAATTCTCTCTATGTCCAAGGAATCGACAACATAAATCTGGACAAAGTAGGAGTTTAATTGAGGACAGCATATGGAAAATAAAGAGGTATTAAAAGGAAACAATGAGAGAAGGGGGAAAAGGGAAAATTCTCAGAACACTTTGAGGGAGCAAAGGATAAGAAAGCTTGAATAGTTCGACAAATAACGAAAGCACTACCAGTCCATCTGTATTATTAAAATAGTGCCTCCATAAAGGCCTCATTTTCTCTTGTACCCCTACACCCCAGACTGTAAACATCACATTTTTATACTGAACCTTCTCCACATTGAAACCTGCATTGAAATCCATAATTAGAATTAAGGATCTATCCCCATCTCTGTATCAGCCCATGTACACACAGCTATAATAGCCAACTTCATAAGGAGACAAATAAATCTTAGTAACTGCTCAAATAGAAATCTCAACAGCAAGCTAGGAGGTTTAGCTCTTAAATGTTGTTCACTACTTAGTCACATAATAAAGAGTATACGCAGATCTGAAGCACATTAATTTAGAGTACACGTGTTTAATAGATAACTTGACATATACATTTAAGAGTGCATCAGTAGATAATGGAAGTCTGAAGTTCAATAACTGAATGTTTGCCAAAAGCTTGTGTATCCTACATTAAGATTTTAGTAATCAAAACCACGTGGATCGAATATCTCCATTTTAAGCCATGCTGTTTCATCAGTTAATTACAAAATACAAGATACGACGACCGGCCACCATTATAGAAAGATATCTCCATCCTTGTATACATGATCAGCTATTGCTTTATAAGTCATCATAAATTACAAACAGGCATTCTAATCTCATTTAGCATCAATAATCTGATTGTAACAAGATGATGGACCGACAAAAATTCAATCAGAATAATATAACAATCGACGGCCAAGCCTTTTTATCTCACCACATAGAGTTAGCCATAGATCCATATACTCTCGTCTTTCCAATGGCTTTTAAATCCCTAAACCCTCTACCATTCAACGTGTTATATCGCTTCCCTAACCCCTATTTTCTAAACGTCTAGGGTATCCTATATACAATCCAAGGCATATTTCCCTCTTTGAAAATTCGAAATATACAACAGTTTGATTAAGCATTTCCACTAAGCACTAGCAGTAAACAAGAAGAAAAAGGGAGGCATTTCGGCGTAGTAAAAAGTTACCTATGGTGGGAACAGTAGAGAGAACTTCCCCAATGTGGAGTTTGTAGAGTATAGTGGTTTTGCCAGTAGCATCCAGTCCGAGCATCACTACCATCAAACACGCTGCCGTAAAGAGAACAGCGATAAAAAATCAAGACGGCGCCGAACAAATATACAGAAGAATAGATTGAAATTGTGCAAAACCCCATCGCATGGAAAGCAAAAACGTACTCTCATCTCGGAGTTGCCGAAGAAGGCATCGAAGAGCTTCCGGAAAGCTTGTCCCATCAATTCTCCAACGACGCCGGCCGCCGGCGAGCTGATTTGTGAGATCTCGAAATTAGAGAGTACGAATTCTTTCCTTCTTCCTCTTGTAGCTGGATTACAGAATTGGTGATCGGATTCGAATTCGAAAACAGATGAACATAAGAGATGCGAATAACAATTCGTACTCCCTCTGAAAAATTGAGGTGGGAAATTTCTACGGTAGAAAAAGGACGGGAAAAGCTGCTAAAAGTATGTCAATGTTTGTCTTTTCTTCTGATTCAGGGGTAATAAAGCCGTTACAAATTCCTAGCGGAGTCCCACCGCGCAATGTGCAGTGTTTTTAGTTAAAAATTTTAGCATAAATTTTTATTTTTTACATTTCACGTTTGGATTGGATAGAAATAGTTTTGTTGGGTTCTAAGGTCCCTCATCCAAGAAAAACTATAAAAATATAGTGAATAATGAATTTAGCTAGAATCATCAAAGAGTGAATAAAAATATATTATTTTATTTCAACTAGGTTGTTGTTTAATAAATATATTTTATCTTGTTTTCTTTTGACTTTTTCATGCTATTCTTCAATCTTCATTAGTAGAGTTAATGTGAGAAAGGAATATTGATCTCAACCAAATTATTTTGTAAATATTTATTTATAATATACACTATTTTAAAATTTCAAGTATTTGTAGTGTCAAATAAAAGAAACTGCTACAGAACTTATTCCAACAGTTCCCTACATAACATTTCAAAAAGACTAAATTATTTTTTGGTCTCCAACATATATTGCAGTATCATCTTTTGATCCCCACTGCCAATACCGCGTACATTCGGCATCCAACATATTCAAAATGATTTGTTTGGTCCCCAAGGTGATTTTCAAGGTGGTTTTGGGGACCAAAAGATGACATAAGATCATATGTTAGGGACGGGAGTGGTTAAAACTAATTTAAAAAATGGAGGGAAGTAGCCTCGGTCACATTCCAAGTGTCTATTTCCTATTGATTGGAAATATACCAAATCAAATTCAATATAATCTTATTATCTTCTTATCTACATATCTGATTTTATATTTATTTTAAAAAAAATATTTTTGTAATAAAATTAATTGCAATAAACAATATTTTTTCATTCCCTATAAATAGAGACCAATGTCATAGTTCAATGCACAACTCAATATTTCTCTTCTCCCTACTTCAAAAACTATCATTTCTCTTCTCCCTACTCAATAATTTTTTTTCATGATTTATTTTATTATATTTATAATTATTAAAAATTTATTTAATAAATTCATAAATTTTATTATTTAAATATTATGACATTTAGTTAATAATTAAAATTTTAAATTTACTATTTATATTTGGTATTAAAATAATATTTAAAGAGTTAAAGTTTTGGTTGGGTTGGGTCATTGATAAACCTTTAGAAAGAAATAAAATAGTTGAATGAGAAGTTGCGTAGATACGCCATTTCAACTCAATCCATAACAAACATAACGGCCCTCTCTCTAAAAAACGCTCTGCCCTCTCTCTAAAAACAAGAAAAACTTTTTAGTCAATTCTCATCCCAAAACAGTGTTACAACGGCTTTAAA
>JAULKL010000007.1:6504641-6517885 GCA_032355745.1 Rubia rechingeri
ATTAAACTTGGTAGTTCCAGTTCATTATGAACTTGAATTGCATGTAAAATTCATACATTTGTTGCTTAAACATTTAATCTACTGTTATGTATAACCTTCAATTTATATTACATATAACACTATTCCTATTATTCCTACAGTACATTATCCAGCTCACCTACTAGTTCTTAACAAATAAGTATTGCAAATCATGTTGAAAGAAATGAGTGCACTCAAGAACACACACAAATAAAACGACACATACACTATTCTCAACCAACAAAATCAATATGTAATATTTATTTGGGTAACTATTAATCAAAAAGTATTTTAATGGTTCAAGTAGCAGCTAACTTACCGGAAAAATCTAAGAATCTTACTTGTATATGTTTGATTATATGCTTGCACTATTAATATTTACTTTTATTTTAGTAAAATAATTGAATGCAAAAATAAAACTAAAATTTTATGTCCACAAACCATTTTTATACTATCTGACTTTTCGAAAAGAAACCTTTTTTTGGTTGTTGGACAAAAACAGAGGGCATGTAACTAAATTTATACTAAAATTAAAGTAGTACACCCTCTGTTCATTTAAGTTTGACACTTCAATTTTGACACAATTTTTTAGAACACACCAATTGTGCGGAGCAAAATAAATGGGAAGAAGAAAAAGTAAATTGAATGGTGGAAATTTCCTTAAACCATTCTATATATGGAATGTGCCAAAATAAAATGAACATTTTTGAATGGAAAGTGTGCCAATGATAGCTGAACGGAGGGAGTATATTCTTAGACTCTTTATTTTTTTCATCTTGAACCCCCAAAATAAGTGAACAACACAAGAAATCGTGCAGGCGAGACCTAAAATCAAACCCTTAACAGTATGTGTCTCACCTATCGGCACTCTTCTCAACCCCTCCATAAATCACAAAGTCAAAAAAAGTTCAGGATTCTTACAATGAACTCCATGACCATGCATCCCTTTCTCTAGTCTAAATTAAACCCTAATTCCATTCACCCCAAAGGAGTCTTCTGGGCACCTGGACAAGTTTAGGGAATTAATGGAGAATCACGCAAAATGGTGGTCGGAAAACAAGGGGAGATATGGATATCTTGGCCTTCTTCGCAAATCTGAATCTTGACCTAGGTCGGCTAGGAATCCACCATCTCGTCTTGGATCTCGTTTGGCGCGATCAGCCCCGGAATGGAAAACATATAGATCTTTGTTGTCCTGCAAAATGAGTACGTATTAGTAAGATTGTACAACATCAACCGATTTGATCACACAAAAGTGACTGCCAGAGTTATTTTACAGCATCCAAGCATACTTGAGCTGAAAATTTCTTCAAAAAGTATGTTCGGTAGAACTGATTTCAGAACTCGGCAGCCTGCCAAGTAACAAACACATTATTACCAAGACAAGAAACCGTGATGAAGATTAAATAATATGAACGCTAGTCGATGAAGAATCAATCCAGTTTCAGCAATATTCCTTCCAGTATGTCGGAAAGCCCAAATGATTGAATCCATGACAAGTTTGCTGCTGCAGAAAAATTACAACACATTTAGCTGAGATGAACCAAAAAGAGAGTGACAGGAGCATAGCCATAGGTGTGAAATTCTTGATATACATGGCACTGAGAAATTAAGAAGAGAAGTCAAATACGGACCTCACTAGACAAATAAATCAGAGAAGGAAGACAATGTGTGCCAATGGCACGAAGCAGCGAAAAAAACTTGAGCCGATGCCACAGCCCACCACAACAAATTCATGGGCTAAGTTCCATTACTGAGGATGCACAAATATGTTCCTGATATCCCCATTGCACTTACAATATGATGCAAAATAAGAATCAATAAAAAAGGACATAGCCTTAGTACCTGTAAATAGTGTGCATGTCCATAAAGATGTTTGAAATCTGTGAGATGAAAAATGCCCCAAGCGAGGTTGCAACACTAGTATTAGTCTGCATCAATCAAAATAGGTCGTATACTCATGAGGCATTGGCATGGTTATGAAAAGACAGACAACCAGAGATATTAAAAAACAGTGCAGCACCTGCAATATATTGAGCGCTGCCTTAATAATATCTGGATCTCTCAACTGATCCACACTTAGACAAGCTTGCCCCATAATCTCGTTCCACCCCTGCGTGATAGCAAAACAACTTACTTGATTTGGAAGATGCATTAACCTCTGCAAATATTCATCTCTTTTCTGGGCATCAGTTTCGGCTTGAATTATGTGACCAACCTGAAATAGTTGCATAGAAATCAATTACACTTAAAACAAAACAATGAGCAAACAAAATATTTCAACCGAGTGAGCAATAAATCAAAGCTCAAATCGCTAATAGATGCAGGCTTACTGCTTCATAGAAAGTATGGATCCGATGAGGCTCGATATCAACAATGGTTGTTGGAAGAGTGGTCAAGAGTTCAGAGATAAAGGGTTCACTTTCTCCAAGCTGAGGGGAAAAAAGGATGATAAATTAACACCATATGTGCTCATATTCAGATCAAAAATCAAAAACAGAAAACACCAATTCTCACTTGGACGATGACAAATTTTCGTTTGCACTTCTGAACAATTTTTAAGAAAGTGTCACAGGCAATGTCCTGCAAAAACTCAAATAGCTTAAAAATAGACCAAATAATTTATCGAAAGCCTATTTGCTTAAATTGGCATATGTAACAATAATGGAAAATCAGCATCACAGCTACCTCCATGCCATAAATTGCCAAGCCTTTTTATTTAATATATTCTTAAAAGCATTTATTCCATATGTCAAAATAATAACTCAATGCTAGAAAAGAAACCAAATTTCAGAACATGCAATAGAAAATTACAAAACAGAATCATTAATCTCCAATCATTAATCACACTGAGACTATAATAGTAATAAACATTGTGGTGATTGATGAGTATACAGTGGCAAACAAAAATCTGATTAAGAGAAGTTATAATCTTTATAATTCTATGAGAAATAATTAGTAGCATATCTCACATTCTATTACTTGCAGTAACTGCCTTGTTGTCCTTGCTTTTCGTAGTCTCACACAAGTTTAACAGATCGCAAACGACCATCACTAGGTACCTGTTTTCCTGTCACGAGTAAATGCCACCAAAATGAAACATGGCCTAAACTGGATGGTGCCTACAAAGTTCAGAAAAGCATATATACGTAATCATGTGGGCGCCAAATGTTTGATCAACTTCCCAAAATAGGAATGTGAGTTAACCTCCTACAAGCAAAGAATAACAGATATAGGGATTAAGAGTGCTAATATCACATTTAGTCAATATTATTGGAGCTCAGTTACTTCTTATAACCCACTGTTATGTTTTATCGACAAAGGGCAACATCAAGAAAAGTAATATATGTCTATCGAGATGGAAACAAAAAAATCTTCTAACACATATCTCATCGCAGCCCAGAAGACGACAAAAATATATGTGTCATTTTTGTATAAACTAATCTAAATAAATTACAGATAAAGAAGAAAAAATTCCAATCACAACGTCCATAGTATTTACTATCAATGAGTTCAGTCAGGGTAAAATCAACTACTTTAAAATTGAGGGGGGGGGATTGTTAATTGTTGTAGTGTTTGTACACAACATGAACAAAAAAGTCCGACGTTCCAATAATTAAGAAGACAATTCATACATTTTCTTCACCCGTACCAAAACAATATAAAAGAGAAATCCCAAAATGTCAAGAAACAAACCTGCTCCTCCAACATTGACCCAGATATAGATCCTATTGCCCAACACAATGCATTAAGGTTGTTCTATGACCAATCATCACCATTAAGCTGCTTACTTAACTTCCCCAACATCTGAAAACAAACACATAATCTTCAATAATTTGTATAATACAACAGGGTCATAGCACCACATAAAGATGATTCCCTCCCTCAGTTCTTCATAACCATATAAACCGATGCCATGAAAATTAAAAGAGCCGGGGAAATGAGCCCGTGGGCACTGATGATACTTGCAACATTTGATCATTTAATGTTAAGGATACAAAATCATAGCAGGGTTACTCTTTCATCTGATTCGATGCTATAACTATGAAAAATATACTCCAATTACACTGTCTAGCATATTCCACTCACAGTGGAAGTACATAAGTATAAGTTCTCATACCTAAACTCAATTGGGGTAGGGTGAAGTTATGAAACAGTAAAGACAGAGCATATGTAACATATGCATTAAAATAGTAACATGAGAGTCAACATATCATCAGCAAATCATTAAATATTCACAATTCAGACAGAAATAGATGGGAAAAGAAAACAAGATGGATTCCTTCTTTTCAGTATCTTCGTGATCAAGATGTGATAAATATATCAATGTCTCTTGCACGATCTCAAATGTCAATTCATCCAATATAGAAACATGTAAGAGAAAATCCAAGAAAAATAAAAGAATTTCCACAAGCACAGCTTCTGAGGTTTCAAGTACAATCAGTTAGGCAAGGAGAGAGAGAAAGCTAGTAGACATGAATAATGCTACGTCCTTCATTCAAACGAAGCTCCTGAACACACAAGATGAACGTAACAGTAACTCAAAAAAAATTCTGATGTCAGAGCCAAAGAATGATAACAAAAAAATCACTTTATGAACACGAAAAGACTAGAGAAAAGAGACTAGAGAAGTGCAAAGATCCTACAAAGTAAAATTACAAAAGAGCGTCAACTTGCCAAACAAAGAACTGAAGGACAACAACCAAAAGATAGTGGACGTAGTTATAACTTAGTACACAATGTACAATTCACTAATCATCACTATTGAGTGTTGACAAGTGACAACATTGGCGCAACCCTAAATAGGGGATTGCACAAGGCTTCGACACGAGACATACTAATAACTACCACCTTAATCCCAGTCTCACACGAAAAATAGCCAGAAAGAGACATATTCAAACTAGAATGAGACCTTATATTGCACAAGCACATCGTTGTCCTTCAAGGTGTCACGAACAATATTCCCATTTTCGTCTTCCACAATCAAAACCTCCTCAGGTTTAGCCATTCGTGAAATCATGAGTAATCTCAGCTTCGACATTGGTTTAGCATAAAGCTGTCGTCTCTGCATAAGATGGGATCCAAGGCCATTAACCACGCCTGGAATCAGCGACATCTGTTTATTTTAATTAAGAACATGTCATCAGAACTTTAACCCAACCATTTTGGAATCCATTACCAAGCATATGCAAGAAGAGAATAATAGAACAAAACAACTGTATTACAAATAAAAGAATAACAGAAGCTATAAAACCTGAAGCCCCATCATAGTCGCAGTTGCCACATGATTGTCTGCATTGTGGTGAGCCTTAAACAACTCCAAACCTAAGGAGTTCCAGTAGTCTAAAAAAACCTATTAAACAACGTTGAGTCAATAATTGATTATCAAAACTTGGTTCAAGATGTGATATTGAAGAGACAGATGTTCTAGCTAAATACCTTAAAAACCTCCGTGTCATCCCCATATGAGATGCGAGTGAGATGCTCAAGTCCAACTAAAAGAGCACTGATGCCTTCTTGACTAGACTCCAAAACTCGAATATGACACTGACAAAAATATTCCAAATCAGTATACCACTAAAAGCATAGTTCAGCAATCGAGGCAAGACAGTAATTAGCAAACACATACAGAGCTATGCACAGACTGTAAGTTTAAATTGGGGTTCTAGGCATCCAACGTTCCTCAACTCCAACATCCTATGGATCTTTTATATTACATCAGACCGTACCAAAAAACTTATTTAGCTTAGACAATATGGGGTAAAAATGTCTATTTAAACACTACTACTAAACCAATCGTTCCAAATAACATTGACCACAAACGTGAACCTTATCATCCCTAAAAATAATATCACTATTTCTACAAGAAGAGCATGAACAACAAAATCTCTTCATATCACAAGCTTTGATCACTGTAGTTTCATCCATCCCAACTTTACTATTAGAACATGTGCCATTTGAATGGATAACAGAAACATCCAACAAAACACAAGTAAAAGAACCCTACCTTAAAAAACGATGTGAAAAATAATGCCAAATTCTGGATACATGGCTGAACAAACGAAGAATCATGTCAGTTGCATACATATAAACAAAGCTCTAGTAGATGTGTCCACTGTAATCACCTGCTCCTCGCTGCTCCTCTATAAAGCTGAACTGAATATAGAGCCTACCAGCCAAAACTAATCTCAAAGTCATAATCGCACAGCTGACGGCTGAAAATTAAGAGATAGAAGCGGAATGAGGTTAAGTGTTCCATTTGGGATTCTTATATAAAGTTCACTGAAAACACATGCATTTTCATATGTAATTTTTTTTACTTACTGATGCTCTTCTGACCATTTTCTAGACAAACGAAGAATAAAGATTGTAAAATCGTGAAAACTCTGAAGAATCTATCTGCACAGATGAAGAATGAAAACAAATTAACACATCCCTGGCCACATAATCCAAAAACACGTTAATATGTACAAGTGTAAAACAAAGAGCCAATTCTATAATCTAAAAAGGGCTTTTCTTAGCGCAGCTAACCTTACTATATTGTCCAGGGAAACTCCTCTGCATAGTGAAGGAAAAATTACATTTCTTGATTAACTAAATTATATACTCCACCTTTCTTTCTAGAAAGGAAGAAACAAATATTATGAAACAGTAGCACAATGAAAGACAAAGCACGCTTGCTTGTAAATCTTACCGCATCACAAAGTTTGTATAGTTATTCCAAAATCACAAACCTGGTACTTGAAAATAAGTAGTTCAGTTCACTAATATTTCAAATATCTACTCCATATAAGTATCATGATATGGTTTACAAGATTTCCTGATATACATACCTTTCTGGTGAACTTGAATCTACGATCGTTAATAGTTGCGCCAAAAATGAAATCAAAACCATATGTAAGTAGCAAACAGTATATAATATATACCAAAAGTGAAGTTGAAACTCATGAACTTCGATTTATTAAATCTACGAAACTCCGAAAACCAGCAAAACTCTAAACAGTAAACACCATCTTCGGTAAAAATCTTTCCCACTGCACCACCGATGAAGCACAGCCAACTTCCCTAATGAAGCTGGCTAGCTGAGCAAGCTTATTCATACAATAGCTCCAACAAGAGCAACGATTTAAGAATTAGATTAAAGTGACACAGTCACTGCATTAAAAAGGCATGAACCAACTTTACAGAACATACAAAAACCGAAACACACAATGAGGTTACTTATCTTCTTTATATATAAAGAGAGAAGTTCAAACATGAAGGAAAAAGTTGAATCAAGATAAAATTATCTATTACAACTCGGATTATATAAAAATAATATAATATCACCATACAATTATTGTATTATAAAAGGCACATCTTACTTGATCTTCTTCAACACACTGCACACTTTTGAAGATCTTCCTTCAAAAGGAGATCGTACTTGCTTAGATATTTATCAAGTTGTTCTTGAGAAATACCCATACCTGTTTCTGTTTATTAACCGTGATGTAAAATTATCAAAATAAGCACTGTGTGATTGTATTCATCATGGAAGAAGGCCCTATATATAGGGCAAATACAAAAACCAAATGCCAGCGAGAATAGGGAAAAAGGCGACTAACTAATCCTCATATATGGAAAAGGAGAAGGTTCTAACTGTGCATATTTACCTAAATCTAATCCGAATATTGACAAAATATTAATACCTTCAATATCATGAAATGAACATAGAACTAGGGACACAAACAAATTATCAAAAAAAAGAAAATACCAAATCCAACCCGTCGGCAGCTCCAGTCACGGCGGTGACGGGAACGACATTCTTCTAGAACGAAAAATTCCTTAGCGCGATGGTGACCTCCTTACCCATGACGGATTTCGACCTATGAACTTCATGGCGACGGATTGACCTTCAATTCAGCGGATCGACGGATTTGAAAAAAATACCTCTGATACCAGTCGACGATCCCTGCTTCAGCGTGATGCAAAATATATAAGGATATAAAAGTCGAAAAAAGGATGCAAAATATATAAGGATGCAAAATATAAAATGATACCTGTAGAAAAAAACACCTCTGATATCCTGATCTACATCTATCTCTCGGCCTCTGTGCGTCTTTCTTTTTCCCGATTTCCTGGTACTGGCCGTTACAGGTGCGCAAAAGGTTCCCGGTGTCCAATCGTCATTCAGGTTGGGTATCCCTACAGCTCTCTGCTTCCTTTCCTTTGCCCTTCTCATATGCCTATTGCCGCCTCCGGTCACCCCCCATCTGTGGTCCCATGCTACTTTAGCCTCAAATTGTTGACTCAACTACGTTCTCCCAACCTCACCAAACGATGACGTGCCATTCCCTCAGGTAAGCCTTTCATACATGTCTCCTCCCTGGTTTCCCTCCTCGGCCACGTCCTTCTACTTCCATTAATTGCTTCCCCTATTTAATTGACCTCTTATTTTTACTCTTTTCTATTACCAAATTCTGTCGCCTACGATAGTATGTAATTGCCTTCCACCCTTTGTCGTTTCCCCTTTGTTCCGAAACCCTTGACTTTTAGGTGATGATGTTCATGGATTTTTTTAGTGAAGGCTTTGAAATTCCTATGTTTTTATATCTGAAGTGGGACTTGCATCATATTCTGAAGGGGTTTATGCATGGTGGGTTGCTTTTCACGTTTCTTAGGGAGTATAACTTTATTGTTGCACCTTTTGTACTGCTATCCATTGCTCTTATGTTTTAGTATACATCTTTCTGTGTTCCTCTATTGCCAAGTGGTTTAATTGCTGCTACGCGTTTCCCTCATGTTTATGCCCCGATTTTTCACTGCTTTTGTACCCCTGATGTTCGGGACATCTGTGTTTTATTAGTCCCTTATACTTGTATCTGTTTGAGGAGAGAAGTTATTACAATATACTAGATTCATTGAGGTAAGAAAATGGATTTTGTAGAACGAATTTATGTTAGGAGACTAATGTAAAGCTGGAATGGTCGCATTAAACTATGGCACATCAAGGAGTACGGATTCTCTGAAAAAGGGATGTCATGCCTTCTGTAGTTCTGTGTCATATGGGGAATGGTAGATTGGATAATCAGTTGCCTTTTTTCCCTACCTTGTCATCAAACTCTTCCATGAAGAGTTTGATATTTTACTGAGTTCGCACCGTTCATAATTTCATCTTGTTTAAGAACATTGTTCACTCAAAATATATATTAATTTCACATCTCTATTTTGGTCATACAGTACGGCCCTATCTTCACAATCATTTGTTTGTGCATTACATCTGTATAAACTTGATTGTAACATCACTTTTCTCATTGATTTTGCAGCTTCTTTCAACTTCATCAGTGCTGGAGCTTCTACATGATGTATGTTTCTTCTGATGCCTTCATCAAAGATATTACTTTTTTTTACTGGAGTTGTTGTGTAATTCACCCATTAGAGATATTTTTCGTAATTGACTACTACTATTTACTACTTCATTTGAATAGTATGACTGACAATTTACCCTATATATGTCCCTCTTTTGTTCAAATAAAAAAATTGCCTGCATTGGAATTTAAGAATTAGTAATGACAAGGAACATATGGGTTTTATCATAAGCTATGTCTCATGTTTGCTCTTCATTCAGAAGATATGTTCCCCCGGAACATTCTAAGGTCTGTATTTTGGATTATGTTACCAATTCCATTTGGATTATGCTACACTAGGTACTCAACTAATAAAACACCATTCATATCTCATACATGTATAGTTCCATAAAACAAAGCACGTTCTCAGCCTTATTACACTCTAAAGAGACAGATTATGATAGCAACAACTTGTAAGAAATCATTAGATACAAGAGATTAAAAAAACAATTATCAACATTTTAGAGAGCAGGACAGGTTACAGGACAAAGATCAGGGAGATAAATGTGGTATAGTAACCAATAGAAGTGCAGCATTTGACATGTAAATTCTTCAATATGGGTTAAGGCATCTTGGCCAAATGTTGCTAAAAATGGTAGGTTACAACATATATTGTTTTTATGGTTCTCTGAATCATGCTTATGAAATATGTAAATACATTTTAATTGATGTTAAGATAGGATTACCTGTTGGAATGATAAATTTTAGGTTGAAAAATAACCCATCTTTAATGCATTGTAAGTTACTACGTCTAATTCTAATGTAGTGGTCAGGCTAATAGGTTATTTTTTATAAGCTGTAAGAGTACATATAGACTTTCAAATTCGTGATGATCAAATGGTTTTGCTGTTACTGGTTATGGAAAAAGGAAAGTTGCCTGTTTTTAATGGACTGTATCTGAAGATTCAGTTTTGTTGTTCCCGTGTTTGCCTTGGACTTGTGTATATTTTATGGGTATGAGCAGCTTGGACAAGAGGATCTGTGTGTGAATTATTTTGGCAAATTCGCATGACTAAATGAAAGGCTATTATCTATAAGCTTCTCATCAATAAAGTCGAACAACTTTTACTTGTAGTATTCACTCCAACAGTTGGTGAATCTTATCTGTATTTGAAATCCTATCAAATGACTTTTTTTAAAGCATTTTGAGACTCGGTTTACATGATGAATGCTACACCTTGTTATGCTGCCGTAATTATGCAGCCTCCATGCCTATTTCCTTTCCATATTTGTGAGTGTGTTCTGCCCTGATGATGCCTGCTCCTTTTTTTTACAAGGTCAACTTCCTTTTCCTAAGTTTTCACAGGTGGTGCGATTATGGACTTCCCGATTACACTCCCAAGCAGGTATTCTCCGTACTTTTACACTGCATATACATACGCCTCTGCCCCCATAAATCAGTTCACTTTTACTTAGGTTACATTGTGTTTTCCCTCCTCCGTATCACAGTCACCGACAGATTATGCCTCTTTTCCAATCGTAATATTATTTTCCCAAATAACTCCCGCATTCCTGTATCCTCACGCATGCTTAGCTCTTCCACTTCCTTGATATTAGGTTCATAGAAGATAAATATACAACATTGGGAGACTTAAACCCGAATTGTGTTGGCTGGTTCGTAAAGGTATTTGTCTCCGAAAAGACCCCCATCCGCATAACCAGATGGGGAAAATCACAACAGCTTCTTTTCCTCACTGATGAGCAGGTGTTTCAATTCACTTGATATATAATTTTATTAAGTTTATTATTTACATATTTTCCTTTTATCATCTTGCAGAACGGAAAAATCCATTGCATTCTATATGAGCAAGAGGTGCAACAGTTGGACAGGCAGATCAAATTGTACCAAACATGTATTGTTGGAAATGGAAGAGTCAAACCAACTACCCCAAGTGTACCAGCTCTTACAGAATCTAAGTACCATATCATACTAAGTAAAAGCTCGTACATCAAGCCTATCAACAAACCCGACGGCTCTTTCCCCCTCGACCAGATATATGCAATCACCCCATTCCACCGATGTATAGAGTTCTCAGACAATACCAGTAACCACATTAGTAAGTTGTACAAACTTACAACTGTTTAAGTTACTTCAACATTCAAATTTGCTTTTCGCTAATATAAGATAAATCACCGTCTTGCTTTTACAGATTTGCTCTGTGCTGTGATTCACGTATTTCCTCCTCGTTTCATTCCGAGAATGAACAGGAACATCCGGGAGTTTGTTATCGTGAACAAAGAGTTAGTTTCTTATTCGCACTATAAATTAAAAGCCCTGTTTTGGTTCTTTTGAAACCGATTATACATAAGTTTTAAATTTATTTGTCTTAACAGGCGTAGGCCTCTGATTCTAAGCCTGTGGGAAGAATTCCTCCAGAGTGAAGGACCTTACTTGACTGAAAATGTTCACAAAATGCCGATTATCCTGGGAATGTGCTTATCAGTCAACACTTTTTACGGTAACACTTCACCATTTATTTGCTTCCTTTTAAAAAACATCGACGACTTTTACCTGTAACAATACTTGATCTCCCAGTACCTACCTTTTCATTTGTTCTCCCCATTTTGTTATGTTCGCAGGTTTATCTGTAGGAACTAGTTCTAATACTGCTCTCTTGTTTGACCCTCCAACCGTGGAAGCTGAACAATTGCAACTACGGTAGTAATTTCTTCCCCGCGTACTACGCCTTCTTAATTTAGTATGGACTTCTCCCCACCTGGCCTCCGAATATTAATTGACATCACTATGGTTAGTTTTGATTCGGCTAGTTGTTATACTGTACTAACATTATGTTTACCCCAGGTTGAACTCCAATAAGAACTATGTTGACAATGTAATTTCAGGACAGTCAACATCGTGTTCCTATGCGTCCCCTCGATTCTCAAGTGCGAAAGATTAGCCAAATCACAAGCTTACCCCACATGGTAATCTCAATATTACATTCCTTTACGTTTCTTTTTGCCATCTTACTTGATACATGTTTGACATCCCAATTTCTTTATATGGTAGATTAAATCTTTTTGGCATGTTTGACGACCCGATACACTATCATAGCATGTGTTCCAACAAATGACGTACCTTCATTGTTACCAGGAGAGGAGTGCCCATCATCTAATCATGAAAAAACACCTTCACCAGATACCCCAATGTTGGAACTTGAAGAACCTACATCTGTGATCCACAGCCATGTCCTTACAGATAACTTAGATATACAACAACCACCACAGCCCAGTAAGAGAAGTTCTGCCCAAGTTCCTGCAGTCACATCAGCCTTGTCACATCAGCAGCTCTGCAGTTTATGCACTGCTTAATAATGTTGATTCACTATATATTGAAAGAGCCGAGAGGTGGTGTTATGAGTAATTGAATCAATCTATTAAAGCCTTATTACAAATGAATAGAGCCTAGGAACACAAAAGGGTCAAAACGTGTCAAGCAGTAGGATTGTCTGAAATTTCCTCCAGCCACCAAACAATTGAAAGAGCTCGAAAACCCTTTCAAAGCATGAACATTGGCCATTTACAGCTTCTAGAACCATTTCACATTGAGAGAGAGAGAGAGATGAATAAAGTAAGAAAACGTAACTTTAGTGAAGAGAATCATAAAGTTTTATAAGAATATCATATTGAAAAGGTGGGTAGAAGTCAAAACTGGAAAATGAGCCTATATTTGAGACGTTCTGATAAGGGAAAAGTGAGCCTTAGAAGTTGGGCCAGAAGGAGTAATAAAATTAAATAAATGTTTCGCCTCCACAGCACCCAAGCGCCAACTAAGAAAATTGGATTGTAAATAGTAAAATGTTCATAAGTCTACTAATAAACACAGATGTAACACATGTA
>JAULKL010000007.1:6612982-6623980 GCA_032355745.1 Rubia rechingeri
GCCGCCAGAATCTGGATAACCGCCACATTTGCGCCACTGAACCCACACCAACGCCCGCCACTGCTCCGCCCACTCTCCCTTGCCACTCGCTCCCTTCCCTCCATATCACTAGGCTTCTCCCTCGCCTCGACGCGCCGCCCCGCCTCTAGCGCCCGCCACCGCTCCGCCTACTCTCCCCTGCCACCCGCTCCCCTTCTCTCCATATCTCTAGGTTTCTCCCTCGCCTCGACGCGCCGCCCGGCCTCTTCTTACCTCCGCTCGTCTCCCCCCTTTCCGCCTAATCCCCCGCTGGTTTTTGCCCCGCCACGAAATGAAGTTCGCCGGCGAATTGAACCCAAAAACCTAGAAAGAATCATACAACAACTAAGAATCAACAAAACCAAGAACGAATCAAACCCAGAAGAATCAAACCAACAAAACCAACAAACAATCGGCCGATCCGCCCCGCCACCCGCTCAACCTCTCCCAAAACCTACCCGCCACTTCCCTCCGCTCACCTCCCCCTTCCCTCCGCAGCCTCGTCTCCCCCGCCGCCAGCCACGAAAGGCACCCAGCAACAACCACCCAGCAACAACCAAAACGTTTATAAAAGTGAAACAAAATTGACAAAATTCTCAGCGATTAAACACGACTATGCATAAATAGGACGATTGAGGGTGTAAATCGGTTGGAGCTTACCACCGTCGCAGCGGCGCGCTCGTTGTAGTGATCCCGCCTAGACCCACCACCCGCCTCGACCTTCCCCCAGTCACACCCAGACCGCCGGTTCCTCGAATCCTAGCCATCAACTTCCGATTTCGGGCGGAGAATGGGCCAGAGAAGGAGGCATCAGAGTTGTCAGAATCGGACCTTTGTTTTGTGCTTATTGATGTTGGAGTTCGGCTTCTTGAGGCAGCGGCGGACATGATTTTTTATTTTTTAATTCAGCTCAAATAATTTCTACTTTTTATGTATTTTTTATTTTTTAAATGAGGGTAAAATTGTCATTTCACGTATTTCCGGCCAAATTACATTGTTCAGGGTTAGATTAGCACTTTCAAGCAAATAATAGGGTTAGAATTGCACTTTCAGATTTTACGGGGTTATATTGGCACTTTCAACCAAAACATAGGATCATTTTAGCACTTAACTCTAAATAAAATTTGTTGAAGGCACACTCAAATTAGCCAAATTTCCATTTCCGACCACACACATTAATCACACGGTTAATATAAGAATGAGAATGGAGTCGTTAAGGAGAAGCAAGCAAGCAAGCAAATTGAAGGGTAGACTTTGTTATTTGCGCATTTTTGCTGTGTTTGTGAAAAGAATTTTGCCCAATTTCAATCCCAATCTTCTCAATCTCTTTTGTGTGCTGATAAATTTTGGTTCTACTTATGCTGGGTGAATTAGGCGTCTGATCGATCATAAATCGTACCAGTCCGTATCAATTGATTATGGATGCGGGTCGGTGATGCCTCATCAATTTTGGTATCGGTGATTTGGTCGGCGGCGATGGTTAACCGCAAACAGCGGCTCGTCAAAAACCTACACAATGCCACTCCAGCTCTTTCTCAGCCCCAGGCATGATTCCTGTGTTAAATTAGGGTTTTAATTGTAGCTGTATGTTGGATTAGCTGGAAATCACATCTTTGTTTTTGTCCAATTACTATTTCTAGGAGTAATTAATTTTCAATCGTCTCCTGTATGCGTGCTTGCTGATTCTCTTCCTGGGGTTAGGGTTTTTGTTAGTTTCTTCTGCATGCCGGCTGTAGCAACCGTTGGCTTGTTTGCGGGGTAGGATTTTCATGTAACAGGGTTATGCTGATTGTCCTTGTTCCATGTAAACCTTCCCCTAGGTCTCTGTTGCCCTTATTCGTTTGTTCTTTTTTATGCACGTGCTTATTAACAAATTTAGATGTTGGATTGGGTCTTATGTGGTTTACGGTTGCTATTATATCATTTACTTATGTATGGTTTATTTACTGCCGAAAATTCCCATGCAATGAGCATCTGTTCTCAACATGTTACTGTTTTTTTGACAGCGTATTTGTGATTGTTAGGTTAGCCCAATTTTGCAAGGAAGCTTTCGGATGCAAGGTCCTGTGGATGAGTCAGATCACGAAGTCCGTGCCAATATGGTGAGACAACATGGTAAATACATGTGGTGCATTAGTGCTTACCCCCTATTTACAATACACAGGCACATTGCATGCTTATACTGAACACATTAATCTGTAGCATGTAAGTTTCACCAGTCATCAGCATTAGGATTGCACTGATATCCATCTGATCAATATCATTTAAAGAGCTTGGATTTTCAAGATGCATAATGCATGTCAGTCTGTGTGAGGGCTATTTATGAAGATGGTGTCAGTTTCTTATTTTACTGATGATGATCACATGGTCCCCATAGTACGGAGCCTAATTATACTCGTGTTACTGTTAAAATATTTTTGTCATGTGATCGTCCCTTATTCCTTTAGATCTTGGACTTTGGATGATTTGGCATATCTGTTTCTTATTGAATTTATATGATTAGTGTGATTCTTGTGTTAGACGCATGAATGAAGGTATTAGAATTAAAATATATCTTATTAAATTTATGCACTGAAAAGAAAGTTAGGGTAGTTCCAATAGATGATAAAACTGGAGTAAAACATGTAAGGTGGTTTGGGCATGTACAGGTACGACATTTAGGTGCCTTACACTGAACGACACAAATGGATAATAATTATAATACACACTTAAAGAGGGGGAAGAGTGATCTTGGGAGAAAACTATTAATAGAAAAGAGTCTGATTTATTTATACCTATTACTAGAAAACTATGCACGAGAATTTTTGTATTGCCAGATAAACTCTCTCCGTTGCTGTCAAATAATTTTCAGTGCATTAGATTTATGTCCTAATAATGCTAGTCTTATTTACTGTTTACAAGTAAAAACTCATCACTTTTTCTTGGCATTACTTTAAACACTTACATGCTATTTGTTTGTGATTCTCCAGATGCCAGTTCCTACTGAAAAAGAATATAGTAGCTGTTCTGAGAATTCAAAATACCACCACAAACCAGATTCTGGAACTTGTAACGCCTGTTCTGCACCTTCTTCATCGTGTTCACATAATCAGATCCTCATGGCATCCAAAGTTGATGAATGTTCTGGGGAAGCTTCCTCTGAAAATGCATTAAGTTATTCAGTGAATGATGCTATTCCAATAAATAAGGGTGTACATTGTGAGACTGCGCCGAAGCCTAGGACCAGAAATTTTGCTAGTGGGAGTTCAAGTAATACTTCGGAAAATGTTGATTGTGAAGGTAGCTGCAGGAACTCTGACTTGTCTGCAACATCTGAAATTGTTACTGTGCTTCCAAAGCTTGAAGATTTAAAAGCTGAAGGTGACCATGGGGATCATCAGTCACGTGTTACTGGAATTTCTGACTCCAGGATGTCCCATTTTAGTTTGAGTAATGGAGACAATGCAGATTCTTCCAATTATCCGGTTTCTGCCAACACTTCATCCGCTCAAGAAAGTGTTTCAATGGCCCCTCTTCAAACTAATCCAGAATCTTTTGACGTGAGATGCAAGATCATTGAGAGCGAGAATAGCTCTAAAAGGCAAAGGGTGAAAAGCGAAGATAATTTGAAGGAGGTACCGCTCCCTGTCTCCTCATCAGCTGGTTTATCATCACAAAATCCTGGCTTATTCGAGAGTCGTTCAGACACTGTGGAAGGTGCCAATCCTAGATCCAATGCAGAGGACACTTTGTTACACAGTGCGTTGCTAAAAAATTCCAATGGAGATGGAAGTTCTTCACCAAAAGGTGAAGATTTTGTCAATATCCAGACTGCTCCACTTGCAAAAAACCTGGAAGTTGTGAAGAATGAAGGAAGTGAGAATGCAGAGTTAAGTTTGTCTAATGTCAAAGAAAATCATTTGGAATCCCCTCCGATGGAAGAGGATGATGACTCTGATTTGGTGCTACATGATGTAAGTACAGCTATCTGGGTTTTGTTCCATTTAGAGGCATTTGAATAGGAATTCTATGATAAATAAATGAGTCTTTCGATGTATCAAATCATCTGATGTAAAATTGACACGAGAGATCTCCATAAATCATTCACTACCGATACATGTTTGTGGGAATTTGCTAGTTTGAGCCCATCTTCTTGATATTTTTTAGTGGCGTTTCCTGCGTCTTTTTCAAACCATATACTGACAGGTATCACATCTTTTTCTCCTGGGTACAGGTAAAAGTTTGCGATATATGTGGTGATGCTGGTAGGGAGGATTTACTTGCTATATGCTCCAGGTGTAGCGATGGAGCTGAGCACACGTAAGTAGATCTTTGATTGTATCTATACCTTGTATATGTAGCCACTGTCTGTACCTTTCAAACATACTCATTCGGCTCATATTTTAGCTACTGCATGCGTGAAATGCTGGATAAAGTTCCGCCGGGGGATTGGCTGTGCGAAGAATGCCAATTTGGTGTCCAAATAAAGGGTCGCAATCAGGACACGGTTGATATTGTTGAGGGAAGTGCGAAAATGAACTCTTCTGGACAGGCCAATTCTGAAAGTAGTAGTGGCAATAAGAAGTCCCTAGCAAAAGTTTCTGACGTTGATGAAAACAGAAATGGTAATGGTCCTACTTCGAAGATATTGGGGAAAAGATGGTCAGATGATGTTGAAGTATATATTCCAGCAAAGAGACGTATTTGTGAATCTGATAAGGGCTCTGTTAATTTGTCGACCTCCAGTGTGGTGCCTGCTATTTCTCGTAACAGTTCGTTCAAGCAAGATAGGCTGAAAACAAAAACCAACCAGCACTCTTCTAGCAGCTCTCTTGTACCACCTGAATCAGCAAATTGTTCTGCTTCTGCTTCGCGACCTCATACCCAAGGTAATAACTGATCCTAGTTGTTTACTTGTAACGTTCTAGAAGACAGACAGAGTTGTATTCTCTTGTGTTTTTGTGAGAAACTTATGATGAATCTATGTAGAATGTATATTTACACATCAGAAATGGTATTGAGAAGTTTGACTAAGTGATAAAGTAAATTTGTTATCGTTTCAGTAAATGCAATTATGTTAATGACCAAAGCTTTGTCATGGCTCCACCTGAATTTCTTACCCCAACCTGGTTTGAAATTGATTGCTCTGATTCACACTGCTTTTATTACTTTCTTGATCCACTTCATGATATTGATTTTCTAATAATCTTTTCCATGAATTCTCTGTATGGTAGCCACAAGAATAGTACTATATTGGAGATTGGTGGGTAATCTCAAATTCTCAATGACAAAATTTGTGCATGCAGATTATGTTAACTCACACTTTTTAGACAGGGATAAATTCTAAGCGGAGATCTTAAATGCTTTTCAGCTATAGTATTTATGTTTGGATTATGATTATAACATTATTTTTCTCCCCTGAAACATGAATTTTGTGTGACATCAGTCAACATCAAAAGGGACAAAAAGTATTGTGTAGTTTAGATTCACATGAACTTGGACTTGATTATTAGTGGTTTGAATTCTAGCTTTCTTAGTTTATGAGCGAGCTGAACATACATGAACTTTTGTCACTTTTGTGGCATATTTAACTGAAGTGAATAATGGTCAACCGCTTAGATGATGTTGTTCCTCAGAAGCAAAGATCAGTTAGGGATTCTGCTACTCTAGACAGAAAGGAGGGAGCTTTGAGATCAATAAGGAAATCTGTTTCATTTAAATCACCGAATATGAGCCGTTTCAACCCGGGCGAGTCTAAAGTTAAATTGTTGTCTCATGTTCCAGACATTAAAGGGTCCAACAATAGTAAAGACCGCACCATATATGAAAGGAAAAATTCTTTCCAATCTGAAAGGTTGCCGATATCTTATTCTGCTGTTCCTGGAGCCAAAAACGATCAAAAGCTTGTATCTTCTGTCGAAACCAATTCACTGAATTCTCCAAGAAAGTTCCGTGACGTGAAGGCTGTACCATCTGATGCTAGGCCAACGCCACTTTCAAGATCATCAAGTTTTGCTGCTCGCAAGGGTTCAGAACCATCTGTTTCTCAAGGTACTGTTCCATCCCTTTGTTTAATGGAGTGTATGCGTGTTCTCCCCCCACCCTCCTCTTTGATTGGCTTTCCTTTTTCCAGGTGAGGGGAAGAGGCAGTCTACTACTAGAATGGTCGGAGTTCCATTTAAAAATACAGATAATAATCAATTTGCAAAGCCTAATATAGAAAAGATAAAAACCTCTGCAGGTCAAATTTCTGCTGACAGACCATTCAGTAATGCTAATGAAAGTTTTCCAGATAGTTTATCTCAGCAAAAAGAGTCAGTGGATTTTGGTGAGAAAGTTGATGATAGTAGTAGCGGAAGATCAAAGCAGAGTAGAGAAGGCTTGGACAGCAAGGATAAGCTGAAAGCTGCAATTGAAGCTGCAGTGCTTAAAAAGCCCGGAATATACCGGAAGCATAGGCGTCCTGATCAAGGCAGTGATACTTCGTTGGCAGGCATAAATAGTGAAATAGTTGGTCAAGTTCTGTTGTCTGATTCAAATATCAAGGGAAATGTGCCTATTTTGTCAGAGATGAAAGAGGATCATATGGCACTGGAAATTGCTGATGATGACGTGAAGCAATTTCCTGTTGTTTCATCTGATGGTGCTAGCTTAAAACCCGAGGAATCATGCCTTGTTGTCCCATTGGAAGGGGTTTCTTTGGGAAGTAACGGTGCCAGTCATGTCTCAGAGGGCATCTCAACATTCTGTGAAAGATTGGCCATTCCAGATATTGAGCATATGTGGAGGTATGTTTCTTTTATGCGGGATTCTTTTGTTTGCGTGCATACACATTTCTTAATTGCACCCTCATAACTGCATTTTTTTTCTCACTCCACACGCTCCTTTATACACAGGGGGGGTTTTGAAGTTCACAGGGTTGGGAGAACTATAAATTTGTTTGATGGGATACAAGCACATTTATCAGCTTGTGCATCACCTAAAGTTCTTGAAGCTGTTAACAAATTTGACCAGAAAGTCATTCTAAATGAAGTACCACGCTTGACCACGTGGCCAGTGCAGTTTCAGGAAAATGGTGTCAGAGAAGAGAACATAGCTATTTTCTTTTTTGCAAAAGACTCTAATAGGTTGCACTTTACAATCTTCAGTTTTTTTTCTCCAAATTAACCCGAGTTATATTCATTTGTCCTTTTGTCTGATGATTGTTTTTATCTCTCAGCTACGAGAAGAGTTATAAAATGTTGTTGAATAATATGATGAAGAATGACGTTGCTCTTTGTGGGAATTTTGACGGTTTTGAGCTGTTGATATTCCCATCTAATCAGCTTCCTGAGAAAACCCAGCGTAAGTTTTAGTTAATAATACCTTGTCATTCACACTTTTTTGGTTCAATAGACCAATTTCTTTTGCTGCCTGTGGCACACACCAAGTGTAAGAGGCTTATATTACACACATTTTAATATGAATCAAACAGTAAGTCTTGACCGGGCATGATGTCTAGATATAGTCCTCGTAGTTTTTATCTCACTCAGTGGAACTATGATTTTTTTTTTATTTCAGAGCTAATTTTATTATTTATGACTTGTAGGTTGGAATACATTATTCTTTATGTGGGGTGTCTTCAGAGGAAAGAGGGTTAATAAACATGTGCTGGGCTCTGATGAGCAAACTTCAGTTCCTCAAGGTGTCCCCACAGCTAGCATGTTGTTTCCCTTCAACAGATCGGCAGATATGCAGGGAGACAGGAGTACCGCGGCAGGTAGCATCGGGTCTCCCGCATCTGAGATTAGAACTTCAGAGTTGACTAGTTCATCATCTGGTGAAGAATTGAAGGAAGGTTGTATTGGCAGAGTATCTTCAGATGTCATGAACATTGATCCTGTAAGAACCGAGCAGCTGTCAGATAATAGACTTAACTTGAGATCCCTTTCTCCTGTACATAGCAGCGCAGCAAAATCATGTGGTGAAACAGCCGACAACGATAACAGACTGAGACATTCAATTATCTCCCATGTAATGTTTACGTCTTTGGTACACATACTTTCTTTAACCTTTCCCCCACTTGGAGTGTTGAATTTGTGAAGCATCGACCTTATGGCTGGACCACGAAGCATGTTTTAGAGGCTGCTTTAGCTTGTGATCTGCAGTACATATTTATTTGATTGTGAATGATATTCAATGGTGTCTTTGCAGGAAGAAAAAGGCCATGGTGGTGCTGGTTACAAGACGGAACCAGAACTTGAAGTTTGTGCTGATAGAGGCTGTGTTTCCAATGAAAGTCAGCAGATACCTGTCAACTGCTGCCCTGATCTTAATAGCCCGCATTCATCTTGCGGTGCTAGTGCACATGAGATGGGTTCTGTGGGCATAGAAGGCGAGGTAGGGAAGATGGATAGGATGGAGTATGAAGCTCGTGCGAGGGATGGATTTCGACATACATCTGCTCCTGGTTGTGGAACTGAAATGTTGAAAGAGCACACCAAAGTTGCTTCAGATAGCATAAGCCAGAAAGAAGCATGGATTTCACCCAAGGACATAGAAGTTGAACAAGTAAGGACAAGAGAAAAACAGAAGGACGATTTTTATGGGCTTGAAGGAGGCAATGGTTCGCTTCCTCATCCTACAAACGGTAATGCTGGAAGGTTGTTGGGTGGTGATTATGGTGGCAGTAGAGATGATTTCAGTGGTGAAAGGTTCTTTTTCCCTGTTATTCCTTTACCGGAGGAGGAACTGGGAAGGTGTGTGGAAGTGAAGATGAGTGGTGAGGAGGAGCAGTTTGAGAAAAAAGCTCCGAATCTGGAGCTTGCTTTGTGGGGTGGGAAAGATGAGCTGAACTTGGATTTGGAGGCTGAAGAAGCAGAAGCAGAAGCAGGTAGCAAGGGAGGACAGGAGAATGATTTGTCATCGGCTTCGCTTTCTCTGTCTCTATCATTTCCGTTTCCGGAGGCAGAGCAGGCGACGAGGGTGTTGGAAAGAGAGCTTTATCGGAACCTTAAGCTTAATTCTGAGGCTACTACTCCCTCCCCTCCGTCCGTCCAGGAACATAAATATTTGTGTAGGTGAAAATAAGAGCAATTTTGTGGGATTGAGGTTTTGAAAACATTCAATCACTTAGTTCCATTGAATTTCATAGTATCACTCAGACATCTACTCATTGGTAAAGTGATCTATTGATGTAAATACTCAGTTCCATTCAAGAGCGAACAAAACATAATTCTCCGCATATAAAATTGCTTAAATTGTTATTCAAGTGCAGACAAAACATAATTGCTTAAATTGTTAAATTGCGCCGCGGTACAATGATCAAGAAATGATGCGAGTAGCAAAAGAAACATGAAGAAGCATAATCATGAAACTACAAGATGAGACTTAAACCTGAAAACTAATTGAGCAATTAGATTTCCCGCAACCTTCGAAGTTTTTCAATTTTGGAATTGATACTCTCAATCTTTTGACTGCTGACTTTTCCCTCCAACCTTGATAGAAGTTTGTCCACATTTAAATGGCATAAAATACCAATGGTGAACCTCACACTCTTTACCGTTGTCATATATAAATCTGACAGTGTTTCTCGATCACTGTTCATCCCAACCACCTCTTTCCCACTAAACGAATAAGCATACCATAACTGGCTGAGATTGCTATAATTTCCTACAAGTTTTTTGAGGTAATCTGAACGACTTTTTTGGGTGAAAACAGAGCCATCAGCTTCAAACAGAGAATATAAATCTTTTTCAATACAGATGGGTATACCATCTGGACCAATCTTCCCAGCTTCATCACCAAGGTTTAGAGGGCGATTCTTTTCCTCCTCATCATTAATGCCGGACCAATCAAATTGATTTCCTCCCAGACTCTTGTAGACTATGAATTCAATCGGGCGAAACCGAACTGCCTCACACAGATGAAAAAAGAATACCTCACATGCCCTTGCACTATCTTCCCACGGTAAATTTTTTATATTGAGAGTATTTATAGCTTCATCCATATAACCAGGTCCGATCACTTCACCAGGTGTACCTTTGTAATTACCCCTAAAATGAAACATAGTATCCCACTCATCAATTTGATACCCACAATCAAATTGAAGCCAAATCTTAGAATCAGCAGTTCTGCCCTTAGAATCAATCTTAGAAGTGCCTTTACCATGAGCAACTTTGCCTCTAGCAGAACTTTGCTTTTCCCCAGCGGTGGAAGTGAAAGCAATCAGATAAAGATTATCTTTACGAATAATGAATTTGACATATTTGTTTATGGAATTGATGACCTTAATCTGAACTAAAGGATATTCTCTTGAATTCAAACTTGGAATTCCTGTAAACACACTTCCTTCACTGGAACAAATGGATCTCAGCCAATGAATAATTTCTAGGTAGAGATAAGGACTCTCGCCTATACGGAACTTCCTCTTGTGACTTTTACTCATCTCCGAATATTTGACTCTGTTTAAAAAACACGCATTAAGATTTAGAAGATGCACGTATAAAAAGGTGACAAACTGCAACAAATTCACATTTAAAAAGATGCAAGTATAAAAGACATACTTTCGCAGCGAATTGGTCTGGGAACTGGAGGAACGGGTCTTGGGTGCCATATTTGAGATGAAGAAGAAGAACAATGGCTTTAATAAAGAGAATGTGGAGGCTAGTGCAAAGATTAAATGTTTGGATGCTTTATTACGATGATCAATGCAGTTTATATAGGTTACACGAATGAGTTTGATTGGAAAATAAATATCTACCGTATCCCTTGGAAAATAAATATCTACCATATCCCGTCTATCTACGTTTCATGGAATTGGAAAAGGGGATTTATGGAATTGAAAGTAGAGTTGTTAATACCATATTTGAGATGATTAATAAGAACAATGGCGGGGATTTATGGAATTGGAAGAGTTGTTAATACCATATTTGAGATGAATAACAAGAACAATGGCGGGGATTTATGGAATTGGAAGAGTTGTTAATACCATATTTGAGATGAATAACAAGAACAATGGCG
>JAULKL010000007.1:6662296-6674587 GCA_032355745.1 Rubia rechingeri
GGACTGTTGGAGCAAGCAAACTTTTGGAAATCTCGATCGGCAAGTAAAGTGGTTATCGATCTATTTAAACACACTCCAAGCAAGACTGAAAGGAAATTCAAAAGAGGACCAGACAGAGGAAATCCATAAGGTCAGGTCCCAGGTTCAGGAACTTTTGGTTAAGCAAGCAGAGTATTGGAAGCAAAGGTCAAGGGTGCAATGAGATACCTTAGGAGATCATAATATAGGCTTTTCCCATAAATGGTCAACCAGAAGGAATGCAAGAAACCATATCTCTACCTTTCAGGATGGACATGGTGGTTGGTTAACAACAGAGGAGGTCATCAAGGATAGGCTTCCGGAGAACTACCCTCATTACTCGGTTATGAAGAGATGTTAGAACAAGTGATCCAGTTAAACATGCCAGTTCTTACTAGGGAACAATTACAGAGTCTGCAGAACCTGTTTTCTCTGACTAAAGTTCAGGAAGCAATTAAGCAGATGAAATCATGGAAGGCACCGAGATTAGACGGAATGCCGACGGATTTCTACAAACATCACTAGAAAGAGGTGGGACAAATTATAACAAATGAAGTTCGGGAGATTTTATCAGGAGAAAATCCTCTCCAGCAGGACTGGAATCAAACTTTGATTGTCCTTATCCCAAAGAAAAAGATCCCAGAGTGACCGGAGGATTTTTGACCCGTTGCCCTATGCAATGTAAAATACAAGATGATAGCAAAAGCGTTGGCGAAGAGATTAGCCGCGGTACTCAAACAACTTATTAACCCGGAACAAGCGGGTTTTGTGAAGGATCGTCACATAGGGGAAAACGTTCTAATCACAGCTGAGATGTTAGAGTATCATCAAAAAAAGAAGACGGGGAAAATTGGGCTAGCAGCGGTTAAGGTAGACATGAGTAAGGCCTATGATAGAGTTTCTTGGCAATTTCTGGAAAAGGCCTTAATACATGTTGGTCTAAATGATCATTGGCGAGGGATAATTATGCAGTGTGGAACAACGGTCCAGATGGCAGTCAAGGTTAATGTCTAGCAGTTAGAATTTTTCCAGCCTATCAGAGGTCTACGACAGGATTGTCCGCTTTCACCATATTTATTCATTCTGTGCCAGCAATATCTCTCATGTCTATTGCAGAACAGTGGAGAACCTCGGGCAATGGGGATTTAAGCCAGGAAGGAATGCACTGTAGATTTCTCACCTATTGTACGCAGATGACATTATTCTATTTTTAGAATGCACCGAACAAGCGGTGAGACATACTGCTAGAATCCTAGATGTTTTTGCAAGATATTCAGGACAACGGATAAATTTTGAGAAATCGGCAATATAGGTCAGTCCTAACAAAACGGCTCAGGCGGAATCCTTTTTGAGATACACACTTAATATTCACAGCAAGGGCTGGGAGGTAAGTAGCTTGGTTTGGATATCTTGCAACTACAATTTAGGAAACAAGCTCATCAAGAACTAATAAAAAGGATAGCGGCTAAGTTTGATTCCTGGAAAAATAGGGTGCTGAGTCTCGCAAGGCGGATCACTTTGGCTAAGCATGTCATGTGATCTATGCCCCTATACTCTCTCAGTAGATTCCAGCTACAAAAAAACTGGCGACTACATTGGATAAAATCACAGCATAATTCATATGGAAAGAACTCACAGGAAGGGGTATACATTGGGTTTCTTGGAGCAGGATGTGTCAATAAAAAAAGACTGGGGCTTAGGAATCCTATTGGCACGAAAAATGAGTAGGGTTCTAGTGGCCAAACATGCTTGGAACATTCTCCAACAACGGGACTCTCTTTGTAAGGTTATTCACACAGAAGTACTGTGAAAACAAGGATTTCATGCAGGCTAAGCCTAAACCACACCACAACTGGGCGTGGAAATCTATATTATGGGGAAAGGACCTGATTGCTAAACACACAATTGGGCAAGTAAAATCAGGGCAGAGTATCAGCATTGGAGATAAGTGGGTTCCAGGTGAAATGGAACAACAATCGCTGCAATCAGTAATTCAGCGACTACCTCATAGATGTCAGGAAATGAGAACAAATAGCAGCGACTACCTCTAATTAAGGCCATATTTCCAGCAGAAACAGTGGGGGAAATTTCAGCAATTCATATACCCAAATATGCGGATACAAAAGATGTCAGGAAATGGATGCACACAACTACAGGGGAGTACTACACTGTAAAATCAGGTTATCATGCGCAAAACATATTCCCAGGTACAACTCAACACAGCCAGACACAAAACTGGGAATACGGCTTCCAACCAAAATAATCGTTCATAAATGGAGATTGCTTCACAACGCCATATCAACAAGGGAAAATTTATATAGAAGGGGCATAATTCATGATCCGGTATGTACCTTATGCACACAAGGGGTGCCTGAAATGATAGACCATGTGTTCCTCCAATGGCCCAAAGCACAACAGGTCTGGAGAACATCTCGTCTGTGTTTCGATTTCAGTAGTGGCCACTCGATCCCCCTCCAGCAATGGTTTTGGAACTGGGCAACGATTTCTCCGAACAAGGAATCATTCACCCTCTCCATTTGCATTTTGTGGCAACTCTGGAAGTAAAGAAACAACAAAGTGCTCAACAACCAAGACTCCCAGCCACATATAGTTGCTGAATTGGCAGAACATAATATGGAGGTCAATCACATGTATCGACAAAATTGGGGAAAAGAGTTCTCTGAAATACCTGATTCCCATCACATTGTCGGCCAGACTCTGGAAAATATGGAGGTGAATTGGCGAATCCTCCATTTCGATGGGGCTTTCTGGCAACATCACGGATATGGGTCGACGGCGTGGACGATAGTGAATCGGGAAAATTCAGAATGCGTCACTCACGGGGCACATTTTCCGGCAAGCTCCCCCCTCTTATGACGGAAGCTATGAGGCTTGCCGAATTCGCTGGCTTCATGTGAGGACGTCAAGCTCTGATAAATCTGGCGACTTCTCCGGCAACAGCTCCGCCGCTGGACATCGGCTCGGTCATGGGCGATATCATGGAGTTGCAGAGGCGTTTTGATGGCATCAGATTTTCCAAAGTACCAAGAGAAAGTTTGGAGTTGGAACATGTTAGTACTTTTTAAAATGCTATTAATATAATATGAGTTATATTATCAGAATAAAAAACCAGGAGAATCCATAGTATAATGACATCCAAATTAGTACATGAGGAAATCCAGAGTAAAATAATCTAATCAATTAAAATTAACAAAAGACCTCATAGCCCCAAAACAAATGAATCAACGAATAAGCAGAAGAGTAAAGAGGAAGAACCTCAAAACCCCTTAGTAATAATTAACTACTAGTTCTATCTAAGCCATTTGAATTAAAAACAGAACAAGATTCCAGCCCCCAATGCCACCGCCATCCACAAGCTGGCCGTCAAGCCCGACGCACCGCCGGCGACCGGAGCAATGGCTGGAGCGGCGCCTTCTTCAATCTCCTCCACAGGGGAAGGCGCCGGAGAGTGACTCCCAGAAAATACGCCTCTGCTGTGCTTTTCAGACAGCACCACCACAGACAACTTCTGCCCCTTTTCACAGTGACCCTCTGCTCCGCTGATGGAGTAGTACAGTGTCAAAGTTCAGAATCATGAAGAACTCATGAACTCTATGAACACACAATCAAGAAATCAGTTATTTCTGAGAGGAAGTTGGGAAGAAATTTTCTATATATTTATAACCATCTGATATGTACAACCCTGCTATATATGTCAAAGTTCAGTGCCCAAACTAACTAACTGAAAGCTAACTAACTAAAGAAAGCTAACTAACTTAAGCTGCCATCATTTAACTCTTTCAGCCTCAAAGGCCCAAACTTTGCTCACAAAACCGGTATCACTTCATTGTCCTTGTTTCTTTTTACCACACCATCCATCATCTTTGATCAGCAATGAAAATGAAAATGCCTTTGCATCAACATATACATGAAAAATGAAAAATGAAAAATTGCATTCTTATGTCTTTACCCATCCCCCTCTCTTGCAGTTACTGGCAAGGTTAACCAAGGACATCATTCACACATACCATCTATGCAATCCCCAGTTTCAGTATTCGGAGACCCTGATCCCAAAGAGGTTCTTGACTACTACATCTAATGGAGTTTCCAGTGATAGCCATGATAATGCTAATTCCGACTTGATTCTCTCTGTCAATCATGCCTTGCTTAGTTTGGATGCACACCGAAGGTAGTTGCCTATTAGGAAAAACAGGGCTTTCTACTTTAGTGCATTATTCTTTGCCAAGGTGGTCTCATTAACTTATTGTGTGCAGGTACATTGTCAAAGATATTCTTGGCCATGGGACTTTCGGGCAAGTCGCTAAGTGCTGGGCTGCACAAACAAACACCATGTATGCTTCATATAAAATGTAGTCTTCTACTATTTATTCAATGTGGCGATATGTCCTTAGGTATGAGCTCATAAAGATGAACCAATTTAGGGGATTGTGTCATTGGGCATTGTTCAGTTATTCTCCAAACAGGTAGTGCAGTTATTTTGTTTGTACCAGTTGCTCTCGAGTCATTTGTTCACTTCATGTATACCTACAACCATGGTCTTACGTTGTATCTACTCTCTACTTCCACTTCTAAGATACTGCGTGGGTTGGGCTTAATGAAAGATGCTGGAATAATTCATTGTGATTTGAAGCCAGAAAACATTCTTTTACGTACAAGGTTAGTATACTTAAAATCAATTGTCTATTGATTATGCTCTGAGACAATCTAATTAGATTGTACATGATTATGGTAGTGTGAAGCCAGTAGAAATCAAAATTATAGACTTCGGATCAGCATGTATGGAAGATCGTACTGTCTACTCTTACATTCAGGTTTTCTTTCCTACCTTGGAACTCTTCAATTTTATTTTTCTTTCTATAATTTGTTTAACTTGTATTTCTCTGCAGAGCCGGTACTATAGGTCACCTGAAGTTCTTCTTGGATATCAGTATCCTTTGAATTCCCAGAACAGTTTTGCTTGATTATGCTTTTTTCACAGACCACAAAACTTGGTGTCTAGAGATATTTGCCGCTTGTGCTTAGCCAAAAGTCCGTGGTTGTTGATTTGCTGTGGTTTGCATGTACTACAATATAGCATATACACATCTAAATGAACAACTTCTTCAACTAAGTTGGTCTTTTTCGCATATTGCTTGGAAATCAGCATATATTGAAATGAAGCCATTAATCAGCTTGTAGTTACTGATGATCTTTCAGTAATACCCACACATGTTTGAGCCTTTTGTTTAGCTTGTACCTTTTTGCCATTTCTGCTCTGCAAACTTCAGCAGGTATAATGTACTTGACCGATATAATGCCTAAGGGACACATGATGGGAATATTTACAATTCCCTCCTACCTAGCTCTACAGATTTCAGCTGAGCATGCACATTGCATTTACTTGGAGTAGATATTTTTCTTTTAAAAATAGGGATATTCATCTTTTCAGTCACAGCTTGAAATTTTGGCTATTAATAATGTTCTTGTTACCTTAAAGTATTGCTGAGCCAACACTGCACTTGTTCTTGTCAATTAAACTAATAAATTTAGAGAGTGAGTTTGTTGTTAATATTTTGTATATTGTTGCTCAGTTAGAAGAGAGTAAGTGCTGTTTTTGTTGGAAAATTTAACTTGTGGTGCTATTTATTGTGTTATGGTTATGGTTATAACAATGCGTCCACATAACTATGGAAGAGGTGATGGGGGGTTTTCCTTTTCCTTGTTTAAACCTTAACTATTCCCAGGCATACTACAGCCATCGACATGTGGTCATTTGGATGCATAGTGGCTGAATTGTTTTTGGGCCTTCCATTATTTCCTGGAGCTTCGAAATTTGATCTCTTGAAGAGGATGATAAAATATTGGGGTATGTTCTTTTATGGACTGTGTTGTGTTGAACTGAACTCTTGGTGATATATTAGTCTGTGTTAGTGTAATTGGACATTTGCTTTCATGTATTCTTTGATTCTCCATCGTATCGATTAAACTCTAGGTACAATTTTGCGTATACAATTAAAAATAAAAAAGAAATATTCTTGTAGTGTGAGTGGTGGAACTTATTATTGGATTCAATGTGCTGATGTTCTAGTATGGAATTCAACCTTGTATACACTTATGAAAGGTGAACTTAGTAAATTTAGTGTCGCTCAATGGCTACACGAACACATGAAAATTACTGCTCTTGGGAAGTTCTGTGAATCTTGGGTTGTAAGTGATTGCTTTTGGTTACATATTGATAACATCCTACAGAAGCGAGTTCTTCTTTTTGACATCTTTAAATTTGAGAAGATTTAAGTAGGATCTACTTTCCTGAGGGTGTGTGGCCTTTTGTTTTTTAATCTCTGGGGATTGGAATTTAGCTGTTCATATTTCAACGTTACGAGAAACATTTTTTTCAGCGCTTGTTCTTTCTTTCAATCTGTTGGCCATTTAAATTGTTCAGGGTTCTTTTCTGCTCAGCTGCATCAGTGTCATCCTTTACATAAACTTTAACATATCTGTAGGGGACAACCTCCGGACTATATGCTTAATGAGGCCAAAAATATCAGCAAGTTCTTTAAGTTCATTGGAAATGTCAACCATGGGGCGAGCAATCTAGATCTTACGGGTAGAGGTAGTGTCTACCAGGCATTAACTGAAGAGGAATATGAAGCTGTAAGTTTTGTAATTAAATTTCCATATGATGTTTCACACCTTGGCTGTAGCAAGTTGGATTTGCTGCATATTCAACAGCATGTGGGATATAATGGTCTAGCACTAGCTGTTCCAGGCCCACAGAATCTAAAAATGCTTCTTAATTAGCAGAATATGGTAAAATCCACTAGTTGAATATTAGGCAAGGCAGAGAAAGATAATTGAACTTCAAGCATTGGCATTTGTAGCAGTAATATACTGACATGAATATTTTGAGTCCAAAACACATCCAGTTCTCCTCCTATTTAGGAAGTCTTTCTATTCCCTGTCCTCAATCATCAATTCCTTTGTTTCTTCTCCTCCCTTGCTGCCACCTTTCTTCTCTGGCATTTTGAATGATATTACTTATATTTGAATGAGTCTTCTCTGTATATTAAGTTAAGTAGCATTACCTCATCAGTCAAAAACAACAATTCAAATAGAAGCTCACAAATCACGTGTCACTAAGTGCAGTAACCTAGCGAATAATACTTTGCAGACCACCACTGCCATTACAATAAACTTACATCTGCCGCCGCTGCTAAACCCCATGACAATGAAATAAAGTCATCCAAAAGTTAAGAAAAAGCATCGAGTCTTCGTGCACATGTGAAAGGAATGTGGAAACATTTCTGTTTCACCGAATTGTTTTAGCTAGCAGCCTAGCGCCACATGTTAACATAAGGAGCAAACATAAACGTTTGTACAGCTCCTGGTGAGATGGTAAAAAAAGGAAGATGAATGGTCAAAAGTATGTGGTCAAGAAACGATGGGTGGGCTCCAAGGCATTTTGCCACTTTCTTACTATCATATTTGTTTTCAGTTGTGTCCAGCGAATAATTAAATCGATCATATCTTCCTTACTATTTCACGGTCGTGAAGATGAAGCCAACATTTAATATGCATTACTATATATAGATTGTAAGAAGCTGCCTCTTAAGAAGTTATTATTTCCCTCAGAATTTTCTCTCTTTTAGTATTAGGCATTTCCCTTCCTTCTACTGCTACCCCCCCATAAATTCCTATGATCACATCTTTCCAGATCTTGTAAATATCATTTGTTGATGTGGTGTATATAACCTAGAGGTGGCAGATTTCCTCAAACCTTGAGACCAAACCTGCCACACACTTATTAACCACTGGAGCTAGGTTTCCACAAACCTTATTTCTGCATGAGAGGAGAATAAAACCTGCAGTTAAGGTTGTCTGTTTATATCTTCAAAAAAAGAATTATCTCTGCTGCTGCTTATTCCCTTCCTCTTTTCCTGGTTATTTATATGCATATTACTATTACGTCTCCTGTTGAATTTGGTTGCATTTTGAGTTACTTTCTTGGGATGAACTGGATTTCTTCCTGCAGCTTTAGTATTCGGAGTTGATTTTTCTTCTCCAAATGTAGCACTATTAAGAATTCCTGCACGCGTGAACTTTTCCTTGTGCACTCGTTAAAATCTATACTTGGACTCTTGTATCTTCACAGAGAGAATAAAAAATTCCAGTTGTTGGAAAGGAGTACTTTAACCATATGAACCTTGAAGCTATCATTACGAAGTACCCCTACAGGAAGAATATGCCAGAAGAGGATATTGTTAAAGGTTAGTAAGTGTGCTACTTCACCAAATTTTCTGCACCGAAGTGCTGTTTTGTTCAACTTTCATTGAATTTAAGTTAATAAGTTTGTGTAACATGACAGAAAACCAAATGCGATTGGCACTGATTGACTTTTTGAGGGAGCTTATTGAGTTTGATCCTGGAAAGAGATGGTCACCACTGCAGGTAATTGCTCATCTTTGTAACCTGCAAATGCATAGTTTGTCTCCTCTTTATAATTTTGAGTGTTGTCAATCAAAACCCCTTACTTTTTGTTTTTAAAGTGAACTTTCTCAGTATTGCAAAAAAACTCATGAAATTATGTATGTTTGCAGTTAATTTATGAGATGAAATGATTTTGGTTACCTCAATTTTTGCTTTTAGTTCTGAAGATCCAATACATCCCTAATGGGGTATTTTAATAATACAACCCTAATGTATCGTTGCATCTTTACCTTTTCCCTGTGAAGTTAATTTGCTGATAATAAGTTGGATGGTACTAAAGGTTCTTTAATAATGGCGGTTGCGCCAATGGTCTTTTCTGAATTGTGGAATAAAAAAGAAGATAAGGTTTACATAATACATGTTGGAATGGGCTTGTTACATACTTATCTTAGGACGTGCAGTCATTGGAAAATATCTAGAATTCCACTGTACAACCTGCCAGTAAACGATCAGGTTTTCTTGAGGTGTCTGCAATGACATTGGCATTGCTGCCCTTGAGTACAATAATTAGATATTCGATGACTTCAGCCGAGGCAAGGAGGATTTGAGCTGCTAGTCAAGAAGGAGGGTGTGTGTTAAAGCATGAGGCAATATGGAAAGTCGCCTGCAAGTACAAGGGGCTAATGCGTTTATGATTTTTTTTATAAAAAATTTTGGTAGTTCAACCACGGTTTAAATAATTAAATTACAAGTTTTCTCCATCATGATGATTTTCTAAGTGTGAAGCATTGTGCTGCAGGCTTCAAGGCACCCTTTTGTGACTGGCGAGCCTTTCACATGTCCCTATGTACCAGCACCAGAGACACCTCGTTTGGTGAGTAGATCTCCTAGTGTGTTCTCTTACTAATGCTAGATAGCCATGGCATAGTTCCTGGAATTCTCTTTTCTATCATGACGCATATGCCTAGATATCTATACACAAATTTATTCTTGTGGATCTAATTTGTTAGAGGAATGTACTAGTATGTGGCTAATGGATTCTGATTTTTATTATTCCATCCCCGGGAACTGAGTTCCCCTCTTATTTTATGTCTACTGGATATAAATTTAAGTGCTAGACTGCTTTTGAAATGCACATTACAGTACTGATTAAGCAGAGTTAGGTGATCACGATTTAGTTTTCTTCTCTGGGACACTCACCGTGTTCTGCTTTCTATTTAGCTTTGTGGTGCATTTCATTAAGTTGGTATGATCTTCCTGCAGCCTGTTTCTCAGAATGTGAAGGTGAATCATCATCCTGCTGGAGGGCACTGGTTTGCTGCTGGTCTTTCACCTAATGTGAGAGTTTCTTTTGTCGATGCATACATGACTGTTCGACACTTAGGATATGTTGTTGTGCCGTTCCGAAGTCTTATCTCATTTTTTTTGCTTTGCTGTTTCATGTAGATTGTTGGTAGGAGCCGAGCTTCAATGCAGAACATCTCACATCATCAGGTTCCTCCTTATGCACATGTAGGCAGTTATGGTAGTTTGGGAAGCTTGGGGAGCTACAATGATGGTGCTATACTTGGGAGCAGCTACGGTAGCAATGGTGATAATCATAACTTTCCTGCATTTTACTCTCCCATCGGTCCGTCGGGAATGAATTTTTACCCACAAAGTGGGCCCTCTGTTCTTGGTAGCAGTCCAGATGCAAGGCGAATGTTGCCACGAACACATGGGAATGGACTTGGTGTGAGTCCAGTTAATTTTGCACCAATGTCCCTTGGTACAAGTCCTTCGCAATTTACTCCTCCTGGCTCATATGGTCAGATGATGTCTGGTTCTCCTGGACATTATGGCCCTTCTTCTCCTGCAAGAGGTAATTGCCATGGATCACCTCTGGGAAAAGTCGCAGCTGTCGGCCAGTATCAGAGAAGAAAGAACTGGGGATATACTGGAAGTATGCAACCTCAAGAGATAGCAACATCTTCTCAGTGGCAAGGTCAGCTGGTGGATGATGTCTCTGGCCAGGCCGAGCCTTGTGTCTTTGGTGGTTCATTGTCGCGTCTGCAGCCCACCTCCAGCGTCACGATTCGAAGACCGCTACAAGGAAACATCAATAGTCATCCCTGCAAGTCTGTTGCTCATAATCCAGCAAGCTCATCTGCTCTACAACCTAAAGCAACTGGGCATGACAAACTGGAGGCTAGTAGTTCTTTGCCTGATCCTGGAGATTGGGATCCCAACTATAGGTATATCTGCAACTCTGTTCTATTTTATGCCACAGTACACATTTAAGATAAAATTGAGAAGAAGAATGCACACCCCACTACTTTGGTACGATACTGCTCAAAAGCAGCTTGGTCTGAACACCATTCTTGATCAGTTATGCCTTTTATTAAGATATCCTTTAGCAATATGGAAGGGAATTATGACTTCCTATTATTTTGAGCAAATCCTACATCTTTCCCAGCTGGGAGAAGTTACATTATTAGAGAAGATGCTTTGAATTTTAGGTTTCTACTATCTAGATTTTTGAAAAGACGGGGATTGGATATAGGGGGAGTTCACAATGTAATTGAAGACCTGGCACCATGATTTCCACCTCTGCTTTTCTGTTTCTCTTTTTTGAGCAGTTGATGGGCTTTGAGATATGTCATGTTGTAGGTTCTTACATGCTCTTGTAGACTCACCCGATAATTTTGGGAACCATGTCTCGTAACTACACACACAAAGCTATGAGATTTGATGTTATTTTACTTTCTATTATCTTCCTGTTCTATTCAATGGGCTTTGCATTTTGAATTTGGTAGTTGCAAGGAATCATCTAGTGAACTACTTGTACTTTTAACAGTTTTGCCTCACGAGGAGTTGCTGCTACAAGAGGATAGCTCTGATGTTTCATGACTACTGAATTTTCCAAGGGGATGCCTCTTGGGAGTGCTGCAGCTTTTAGAGACCCTATGGCTGGGTCCCAGAGATTTGGTCATATGACAAATTCTAGTGCGAACTTGCCTGTGCAGCGGTATGTTTTACCTTTTTAAACTACTCATTTTAAATAATTCATCCTAGTAGGTACTTGATAAGAATCTTTGGTTGGCACTTCACATTTAATATTCAGATTGTTGTTTTCCTTGACGGAAGCTAAAGTGTCCTGTTTTTACAGCTATTTTAGTATATGAAATATGGATCCTTAAGTGGAGCGCAGAGAGTATTGAACCTTGATTGTGAAATGTAGAAAAGATATAGTGTCATTGGTAAAACAAAATGTGGACGTTTGTGCAATTTAGTAATTCCAGTTATATTTTGCAAGTTTGATAGTGCCAAATGAAGGCTATTGACATCATTTTGTTTCTGCATTGAAGAGTTGCAGTAGCACATGTGTTCAAAGTCTTCACATATTCAGAGTAACAATGTTAGGGTTATGGCTCAAGAGTTGGATTATTTCCCTCTTTTGTGTGATAATAGTGTTGTTTTGTGTGGTATTAAAAACATATGGTATGGTGTAGGTCAAATGGAGGGTTGTCACTTGGAGAATTAGGAAACCTTATTTCAGGTCATGATCCACGACGTGTTTATGTGTGCTCTGCAGCTAAGACCACATATTTGATGCCTCATCTTACACAAGGTTTTCCAAGTCGAACCGTCCCAACAGTGGAGGCTTTTTGACCACAGGACTGAAAGTGTGGTCAAAGTCGAAACCCAGAATCTGTGAGAAACCCCGCCCCACAAGTCTGGCTTTGTGGCGAACAATAGTGCCATCTGGTCGATACTTGAGCCTATAGACCCATTTGGAGCCAAAAAGGTTAACATCTGAAGGTCGAGGCACTAAGTCCCAAGTGTGCTAGCCACGAAGAGCCGCCA
>JAULKL010000008.1:11622-22303 GCA_032355745.1 Rubia rechingeri
GTATATGTATTTAAATATGTGGTTTCGTGCAAATTTGGTTGGGACGGAGAGAGTACCAAGTTTAAAATTTTATTTATAGTCACTCAACAATTTTAACGATTTTAAATATACAGTTGAAATTCTGAAATTTTAATTTAAAAAATCAAATACTTCTTCCCTTTCGATTTTAGCATCATATTTATGTTTTACTCAATTTGTTGGTAAGATATTGTTAAAAAAATTAATTGTTGTAAAATTTTAAATGCGTGATGTCATGAATAATATTAAAATAGAAAATTTAAGGTTTTAATAAAGGTATATTTAATAAATAAAATGATTACATATAAAAAATAAAAATAAAAATTTATTATTGAAATAGATCAAATGAAAAATAGAAAACTATGATTACAACATATAATTAGGTTGAGATCGTTAGATTGGAGTACCATATGAATTTGTCTATGAATCTTGTTGGGAAAATGAATCGGGTAATGAAGAGGTAAAAATCACAGCGTTGAGGGATCAGCCGTTTATATAGATAGATAAAATGATGAGAGGAGAATGGTATTGTTTGGTGTGGTACTGTACCCTCCGCTTTTCTTTATTTAGTAGATTGTTATATTACGTCATGTATTTTAACTAATCACGCCCCGTATTATGTACTAAATAAATATCCTATGTATTCTGAATATTTTTAAATCATTAATGAAATTGAATAGTTAAGTATTATTAATTAATTGTATTTAATAATAACCAATTATGCTACATGTAAAATACGTCCATCAAATTACTCAAAAATACACCTGAAAAAGATATCTCTATAGTTCCCAAATGAAGAAAAATGTATGTTAAAACGATGAACCATAAAAATAAATCTTTTAACCAGAAATTGACTTGTAGTTCAATAAACTGAACAGCAGGGATCTTCATAAGAGACCTGCAGGACCTCAGTTCAAGGTGTTGGAGGCATGGAAAGTTATCAGCGCCTTCATCTACCCAAGACTCTAGGTCGGTTTCATCAATGAGCAATTGTTTATGACGATAAAAAAACCACCTCATTAAGCTCCCACTCTCTCCCTATGAAAGCATAATCTTTGAGCTTCAGAGTCAAGTTTCGTTAACGATGCAAGGAGCTCCAATTTGTCCCAGGACAAACAGCTCCCACATAAAGTCAACCTTTTCAGGTTAAGTGGCAAAAGATTCAGGACTAGATTTCTTGCTGGCATTTCATTGCCTGGAGGAGTGTGTTTTCCCACTTTGAAAAAGAAACACTTCAGTATTTCAAGCTCGCTATTGGATTGCAGATTCTGAAAGCAACTCCTGAACTCTTCATTCTCCAAATCTTCTCTGGTTTCAAATATTCCTAGTTTCTTAAGCCCCGACATCAGGGAGAACACTTCCGCAGTGCAGCTAGAAAACGTTATCGTCAATGAAGTTTGGAGGTCACTTGTAACGGCAGAACCATCTCGCAATGCTTGAACCAGCTGTAGATATCTTTTCCATACAAATAAATCAAGACTCAAGAAATCAAAACTTTTCTATATATATTCAGGGAAAAAGCAATTTCAGACGGACTTACTCATTGGTTGATAGAAGACCTTCTCTGGCAGCTCTGAAGAGATTTGTTTGTCAAAATTTTCTGAAAATCTCAATACAGAACCACCGCGCCATCTCTTTCTCCAAGGAATATCAAGTTGGCAGCTGAAACATCGCGCAAGCTCGAGCCAGTAAGAACAGATAAATCAGAACTAAAAGCATGAGAAGATGTACTGAAGAAAGGCACCTGGATATTAGCTATCAGCAAAGATGGCACTTCACTACGAGCTTTTGAAGGTGTTCAAGAAACTGTGCAATGTGATGTATCTTTCGCGGACAAGTGAATAAACCAGCACCAACTGGAACATAAGGTCTATAATTAGGAGCAGAGGACTTCTTCTTATCTCTGCATAGAGTTCTCATGAAGTCAGTAAACATTATTACATTCATGTTTTATCAAGTACAAAGCATATAGCAGAATCAGCATGAAATGTATTACTTTTGAATCCTCAAGAACACAATAAAAGCCTCAAAACACGATCTGATCCACAATAAGTTCTAACGAAATCCAGCAGTTTCATCTCCATCATGGCTTGCGCTTTTGTAAGTAACTTTTATCGCTGTTGATTTCCTATTGTTGATGTCGAGATTGAATTCCGTCCTTCAAAGCAAAAAAGTATACCTCATGCACATTCCTGCAAACAAGATAACTACATTAAAGTACTTATGATTCTCAACAAACTACAAAAGGCGTAAACTTGAACTTGTGACATTCTTGTTTGCTCGTGGCGCTGTGTTTCCAGGTGTACACCAGAAGCACCCTCAGGCAATACTTCACGAATCAAAGACTGAACAGAGAAAATCCAACCAAATTCCCAAAAGAGGTACAAGTTAGTAATTCACCATAAACAACAAGAAGCAAAAGCATGCCATCAATCAGAAAAACAAAGAACAAAATGTTCGAATGTCAAGTTACCGTATACTCTGTCAACAAACTCAAGCAAGCCATCGGGAGGTTTACCGTTAAAAAATCTACACAACACATACATATCCTCAAACCTCAGAGATTATGCCTGTAAACTGCAAGAGTTTTAGAAGAAGAAAGACAGGAAACCATAAACGAAACATAAACAAGAGAACTAGCAATTATGGGAAAACTAGCACTGAAAACCAAGAGTACCTATTAAGGAAGTAATTTTAAAAAATCAATTAACAAGATACTGAGTGGGCCAAGTAGAAGGATCAAATAGAGAGGATTGGGAACCAAGGTCATTGACTTCAGGTACAAGAATATCAATACAAAATCTTGATACTCCAATTAAAAGAGATAGGGAAAACACAGAAACATGTGCATATGGCTTAGCATACTCCAATTAAAAGAGTTGGGAAAACACAGACACATGCGCATATGGCTTAGCAAAAAATACTGCCTCATTTTCAGCATATTAAGGAGTTGATAACTACAATTTACAGGATGGCTAAAAACATATCTGATAGAGGAGATGCTACCAACCATCGTCATTCACCCTGGAACACTACTTCAAAGTTCAAATAGTTCAAATAAAGAGAAAATAGCAATTAACTTCCTTGTCTGCCACTTCGACCAAGGAGCAACAGACAATTGAATTTTCAATACACAAGCATTACTCGCTTTAACTTGTTGATGAACAAGAAAGCAAAACAAAATGGTAATTTAGAATATTAAAGCAAATTTCAATCAATACTTGAAGCATGAAGTAAAGTCCCTGAAGCAAAGTTTTCATCAACAGCTTCAGTCATAAACTACACCGAGTGTTAAGGGGGATCGTCTAGGAATACCTGATTGTCTATTCGGCATTCAGATGAAGTCCACCAGCTGACACAACTAGCAACCAGCCACAAAATTACCAAGAAAAATGGCCGTCGAGGCTTAACAAACTTTCACAGTAAACATGGGATAACTTTTATCCTGACATCAAGAAAAACTTTAACACAATACTCTCAAGCTGTCATCAAAATTTATCCATATATGCAACAGTTATAGAAGATATGCTTATATCCTAACAATATATGGAACCCTAATGGGAAAAGATGAAAAATTTATTAGAACAAAAGAATATGATCATCTATTAATCCAATGTTGAGAATGTTTTACAGTAATAGCATTTGGAAACTATACTAAACTATACTACATAGTCATCATATTCTACAGGATCGAGTCATATTCTACAGGATCGAGTTCAATCCAATCCTGTGGTAATGGGTTGAGCAAGTCATCCAAATTGAACATCAAATTTATGTCTATGTCCTCCCACTCCACTGTGACTTGATCTCCATTATCCATTTTGCATTTTTTGGCCACTGGTGCTAGTTCCTCCTCCTCCTCCTCCTCTTCCGAAGAGACATCCTCTTCCACCGACAAAACTTTCGGTCCAATAGAATATTTACTGTCATCCCTCTTTATGCTACATACCACCCAATCCTCCCAATCCAAGCCCTGAAGTTCCGGAAATGCCTCCCCACAGATGTTGTACTCACACATATTCCATTGGCCCACCGTTTTTTCATTGTTGGCGGTCCTGAACGACAGCCTTCTGCAGTGACCAATCACAAGATTCTCACCATCGAAGGATTTCACCTTGATCGGTTTAGTGTTTCCATGCCAAGTTCCACAGCCAGCAGTTCTCTTCTTCTGGAGATTGGTGGACTTGGAAGTCTTGCCAATGTTGGAAAGCTTGGTGAACAAGTAGAGTATGGGGGTATCATGTAAATCAGTGCGCCATTGCCATTCCGGACTACAGAACCTTTCCCAGGGATTGAGATTGTCGCCGAAGATAGTGGCGGATTGGATGACATCAGAATCAAGGTAGGGGCGGCCGATGATGTGATTTTTGAGGTAATAAGCGATCAAATCGTCGGGGGTGGGGTGGAACTCCTCCCTCGGCCAGTAAGGCGGCTCGAGGTCCATTGAAATCAGAATCTGAAGATCACAGAAATAAGGAAACGGAGCAACCCTAACCAAATTGTGGTTTGAGATACAAGGGTAAGAAAAAAAAGGAAACTTTGAAGATCGCGTTGAATTATGAAGATCGCGGAAAAAGGAAACTTTGAAGATCGCTTATGAAGATCGCACTGATTTATGAAGATCACGGAGAAAGGAAACTTTGAAGATCACTTATGAAGAAAGGAAAATTTGAAGATCGCTTATGAAGATGGCGATGAATTATGAAGATCACGCAAAAAGGAAATACTTGGTGTTTGTGAGAGAAGCGGAGTCAGGAGGGGTATATATAGTGAGACTGGGAAATGTCACCGACTCAGAAAATCTGAAAACCTAATCCGGTCCGGCCCATCTTCCTTTTTCAGCACTGGCCCAATTGTAATAGTTTTGCCTTTCCACCACTAGGGTTTTGGGAAATACGGGTCGACGGCCAGGTCTCTTGACCCGCGAACATGAAACCGGGTCTGATGACCCTATAGTTTCTGGAATTTGGGCTTCACTTTGGGCTGAAATGTTTTTTCTTGGCATACCAGGTCGGCAGCCGGGTCTATTGACCCGCGAGTTCTGAAATCGGGTTTGATGACCTTAGGTGTTCTGGAGTTTGGGCTGGACTTTTTTGCTTGGGCCGAGGGTATTTCTTTTGCTGCTTAGATAATTTTTGGAGGAGTTAAACGGGCTTGGAGGGAATATTGTATCCGAAAATTGGGCTGAAAAACTTGCTCTATTAGGCTGAACTTTAAGTATACCCATTCTTTACCAATGTTGCTCATAAATTCAAGCATTGGATAAGAATGGCAAGTTCTCAAAATAATAATGATTAGTATTTCCTTTATAATATCCAAAATTTTAAAAAAATCCAAAAATAAAAAAAATTATTCAAATATAAATTTATATAAGAATGAATTACTAAAATATATTTTATAATTTTAACAAAGTCAACATTTATTTTAAAAATAATTAATAAGAAGAAATCATATTTATTTTAGAATATTTAGCAAGTATTTTTTACTAGGGCTAGTTATTTTTGGCAAAAATGAATGACTAATTTCATGCGAAATTAATCACCGGTACATCTTTCAAGTCTTTCAAATTTTAAGATTTTTCGTATGTTTTTTGGTTTTACCTCTTAAATTTTTTGACTGAGAATATATATTGTTTCGTACTCTTATGGCTCTATTGCAGGTATGCTAAAATTAACTTCATTAAGCAGCTCTAATTTTCTATCTTTCAGTTCTTGCTTTCAAGGTTGGATTTGTGATCGTTAAATTCAAGATACGCTACAATTAGAGATGACGATTGAGCAGGATGGGGAAATTAATGAATGGATAACTACATCATAAAACGAGAGAGAACACGAAAGAGGATTGGAAGTCAGAGCTTACTGCCAAGGGTCATCCCCTATAAGAAGAACATCGTTCTCCTTGATGGTAGCTGCTAAACTTGGAGATATCCAATGATCGTCTGAAGGACCTTGGTTTGCGCTGATCTTGTTCCTTCACCACCACCGGCTGAAACTTTACGAGCGGATAATACTTAAGCAACCATAGCAAAGCATTTGTATTGCAAAAGAAGTGAGAAAGACAAGACGAACCTGGTAAATTTCAGCGTTTGCAAATGTTCTTTCCATAAGAGATCTACATTGCTCAACATTAAAAACTTTTTAGCTTCCTTCATCAATCCCGCATTTTTTTCCTCAACTAGAGCCTACAACATTCAACGGCGCAACAACTTTAACAAAATGAAATTCAAGCTACATTCACAGAATCTGATACCCCAAACATCAGTTACTCATCTTTTAAACACATGGATAAAATGCTTGCAAGGAAAAACTAACCCTTTTATGTGGATAGGCTTCTTTTCCTCGAAGCCGCAGGTAATCCTGCAAAGCCTAATAATTTTCACATTTGCTTACTACCATCTCAGGTTCCTAGTTATTTAAAAGATAGCAATACCTTCAAGGGAAAAAAAGCAATTCAGAAGAAGGAAACCAGATTTCATCTGATCAGTAACAGAAGTACAGAACTGAGAAACCATTTAAAAGAAAAACTTTGGAACCAGAACTCAGGATGGTACTCTTGGCAACTAAACTTTTAGTTTAAAATCTAACAAAAATTTTATGTCAACAGTAATCTCCAAAATCCATTTCATCCCCAATAACTTCAGGTACCAGAATATCAATACAAAATCTTAATATAAGTTTTTGAACCATTTTCTGGCCTAAAGTAAACTTAAAAGAAAACCAATTAAAAGAGATTGGGGCAACACACACATGTGATATGGCACTGCAAAAAAAACTACCCTCATTTTCAGAGTATTACTGACTTGATTACTACAATTTACAGAATGGCTTTAGTAGAAACATCTCTGATAGAGGAGATGCCAATTTTGAGAGCACCTAATATCATCATATAACCTAGAACACAAATTCAAACAGTCCAAACAAAGAGAAAGTAGAAATTAACTTTGAATCTGAAGGAAAACCCGTGATAAATTAGCAAGTGCGAACGACTGGTCCTTCTTTAATTTCCAGGGTCTAGCTACTGTATATTCAGTGACACAAGTTTCAAATGATCCATACTGTTGAATTTTTGCAGTAAGCTTTTCGAGATCCCAGCATTCTTTTGGAGCATCAGAAATAGAGGGTAATGGAAAGTACAAAAAAAAGTGAGGTCAATACACATGTATATGTATACATGGCTTTTAAGAAAAAACGAAACCACAAAGCTGCGACAAATTATGCCATGTACCTAAAGGATGTCATCCATTGTCAGTTCTGCGTATCAATGAGAAGGGGCTGGAGATCCTCAGACTCAAGGGCACATCTTCTTTGTGCATACGCGCGGTCTCTTTGTCTGTTAAGAGTTCATCGCATTCAAACAATTGTTTCCGGACGTCAAAAAAAGTAGTTCCCAACCTTCCTCTGAAAGTGAAATAACATTGACTCGTTAGCAGCTTCAGTCATAAACTACACCAACAAGTGTTTAGTGGGATCGTCCAGGAATACCTGATTGTCTATTCGGCGTGATTCATGGCGTTCTGTTCCCACCACAAGAAGTCCACCAGCTGACACAGCCTGCCACCACCCAAAAAATTACCAAGAAATATGGCCGTTCATTATTTGGGGAGGCTGAACAAACTTTAACAGTAAACATATCACAAGTTCTATCCTGACATCAAGAATAACTTCAGCACAATACACTCACGTAGCTGTCATCCATATATGTAACTATTATAGAAGAGATGCTTATCCTAACAAAACACGAATGATGCACCTCAGTAACACTGCCCTATAATCTGAAACAACAAGGCACCCTCACACTTACATTCCTCAACCAAGGCATCTTTCAACAGTCCAAGAACGGCTAGGTATGTAACCAGATTCTCTGTCAACCATGGGTATCCATGGACCATAGACAACTAAGGTTTGAAGTTTCCCAAAAAAACTCTGATATGCCAGCGTCGACCATGTAAGTAACATTCAGGGCAAAATATCTTAAAATCACCAGGTCCAGTATTTTTGTGGGGAAAAAATCAAAAAGGTAGGGGGAAAAATCAAAAAATTCTAAAAAATAATAATTTATTATGATATCAAACTCAAATTATAAAAAAAATTAATCAGACATTATGTGTATGGGCCCATAGGCGCACTCCATCAACACCAATAGAAACGGGACCGGTCATTTTCCTCCCAATGAACCATCTCAGGCAGTCAATGTTATACATCTACAATTGAGCCAAAGTATATAATCATATTTACCTGAAAATTAAGGAAATCTCACCTTTTTCATCATGTCCTTAAGTCTACCTCCTGCTTTCACTGAGACAAGTACTAGGCACTATTCAGATTTACTAACTGTTCAGCTACAAAACTCAATGGTTACATCTAATATCGCATCAAAACCTAAACTACAACTCTTGCTAATTTGTTAGTGTACCAGTTCACTACTTTTGAGTCAGAAATATCTGTGCAGACTGCAGAGAGATCTACGGAAGATCAATCATTTGGCCATCGACGTATTCCTATATGTTAGTTTGAGGTTGCTGTTATGTTACATACAGAGGAGGCTGTAGAAGACAAGAGGTATAAATGCATTATCAAGCTGTGTGGTAAAGACCTCCAACTACCCACTACCGGTCACTGCTACAAGCAGAGAAAAAAAGTTCTGCATAGCATAGGCAACAAACCATTCAATCAGATACACTAGAACCGATAGGGATCAAGACCAGCGATGATTACTAGATCAGGGATACAAATTAAACATTTAAACACATCATTATCAAGACGTAGAGAAAGATCAATACTGATCCGTTGAAACTAGAAAGGGAGCCAAAACAAAACATGCAATCAAGACACTAAATATACCAGCTGCAGTTCCTAATACTGTTTTCTCTGGCAATAAGAAAGCAATACAGTAAGTAGACTAGTCACGAATAAAAGATTCAGCAAAATTTTACTTCCAGCTTTGGGCATCCTGATAACTCCATATTTGTGGCCGACCATTGCAGCCTAAAATTAAGATAATAGAGTAACTACATTCAGTATAAAAAAAAGTCAAGAGAGGTGAAATGAAACATCCATTGGAACTTGACACTCAGAGACTTGAGACGTGTTTTTAGAATGAGAAATAATTGACTGTTCTAACTGTTTAGAGCAAATTGCACTTCATTCTACAAATTAAAATATATTACCACTAAACCTTATTACACGGCAGAGTTATCATGCATGAAAATCTTCTATATTATTGACGGATAATATGCCAGGTTTGTCATAAAACATTTACCATAAGCTTGAACTTTGTGCATATTTCAAAAGAATTTAAGAGCAAAGAAACTAGTGCAATCAGTCAAGAGTATAAAATGAGTTTTAATTCACCATTGTGTCTCCAATTCCAAGGCTCAAAATTCCAGTGAAAGGAGCCAATGGCCGATCATTGAAGCCGGAAGACAACCACATAGGAACGGCACAGCCCAGCAAAAGCGAAAAATGGCTGAGAGACAAACCAATTAAAAATTTGTTAGAGTTCAAAAAATTACTAGTAACAAACAACATTGTGGATGAGAGTGTTCTTAACCTGATAACAAGAATCTCTGAGTCACGAAGATCAGTAAAAGCATTCATGAATTGGTGCACCAGCTGTCCCAAAGGCCAAATTCTCCATACCTGCCCAAGAAGACAGTTATGTATACGTGGAAGAGGGTTTTTGGAAACTATAAATAACACTTGCCAGCTCAAATGACTTTTAATCCTCAAAGTTTGTGTTGTTTGTCACACTTCAACCCTTGCACGTTTTGATTCAAAAGATTCAGTCGCATTATTCATTCTATGTAAGAGCAGTGCAGGAATATATCCAACATGCAACCTAACTCATATTCGAAGTCAAGAAACAAAGTATACTGCTATAGTTTTATCCATATCTATGATAAGACTTTCCGGGCAGAACTTTAGTGTTTAGTAACAAAGGTATTAGGGAAAAGAGCCGCCATTTTCATAGACCCGAAAAAAAAAGAAGAAGAAGCAACCATACAGTTCTGGAGTGGAACTTACTCTTATGATTTCCAATATCAAGAAAACTGCAAAAGCAGCACCAAACGCCAGGTCGAGAAATTTTGGCTGAATCAAATAATTAGACAAAGATCATTTTCATAAATCAAACTTAGATACCACTAGAAAGCTAAGGAAGGCCTTCTTTTGAAATAAACTCACCTGATATATAAGTGCAGGGACAAACATCAAGACAGCCATGAGGTGGTAGTATTTCCGAAGTAGAATTCTCTCTATCATACTATTCTTTGATTTATGATAAAATCGGGTAACTGAAGCAAGTATAAGAGCCACCCAATACATACATAATGACAATCTCTTAAGTGGCTCCGAGAATGTAAAATCAAGCACCCTGGCACAAAATAAATAAGTAGACCCAACCTTGTTAAACAAATATGAGCGTACAACTCACATTGAAATCCTATAAGAAACCCAGAAGAAACTGGCAAACTACTAAGTATGCTTGATAAACAAGGTAGTGGCCCAGGTAACTTTGAAAACAGCATAGAGTGGGAGCAGTTAATGAGATTACATGTTAAGCAGTTAAGGCATAGCCAATTAATTCATAGTTCTAGATGTATCACTGTCTAAGCACTGACCAAGGGGTAAAACAACCATGGGTTCCTCGACACACCCTCTACACA
>JAULKL010000008.1:767545-781272 GCA_032355745.1 Rubia rechingeri
TGGTCGGTATGTGTTTTCAAAGTATTTGCAGTTTAGACAACATACATTGTGCTTTGTATCAAGTGGTGTTACAACTATTGAAGATCCATGTTTGGTGTAGGATATTGATGCGTGATCCGCTTAACTCTGCTAAGCGGTCATGATTTTCGCTTGAGTCAAGTTAATATCCCGACAACGATATTGCAATTTTATCAGATCTTTAATCTGTAATGGTGTAGATAATCTGTAATTTAGATATTTTTGCAATAGATTAGTTAATGCCCGATGCTAGTTAGACTGAATGTTAATTCCAATTATTGTAATCATTATTGAGTTTTATTCCAGCACCTATAAATGATTATTAAAAAAAACTGACAAAATCTCAAATGTATGAATGAAAATATTTGGTCAAAGCTATTGAAACCTCATTATATTTAGAATTCTATTTCTATATTTATTATTCTCTACTCATTGACTCCATACATTATATGCTTTCAACTCATTCTTATTACACTCGTTTATTTTTGTCACCTATATCACCATTACTATTTTGAGAACTAGTTTCCTTTTCTTTTTTTCCCGACAACTTGAGATTGGGACCGGATAGAGTACAAAAGTTTCAAAATCTTAACTTTTTAAGCAAAATATTCAAAATTAGCATTTGTGCGTAAATGAGATCATCTCATATACATGCCGTGAGGATTACTCGAATATAAACTTTAATATGATTTAATTGTTATAAAGAGTTGGATTCTTAAACGTTCCGATCAAACTTTTATTACATCTTGTTCAATTGTAATTGTTGACCAAACCCTCCATTCACTCATTACTCATTAGCCACAGTGAAAGTGTCCCAATTCATGAGAGCCTCCCCACAATCACACTAAACTAGCACCTCCAAAATCCAATCCCTACCTAATAAAAAAAAGTAAAATACCCCAACACAAGTGCAAAAAGCTACTTAAAAGAAAAGCTCGCTCCATCACTGTGTAGAAAATTGTAAAAAAGTAGTGTAATGAAATCACCACTCCACGCTACATCTTGACTTTGATCCACCACATTCATGTTGATCCATTCCATTCCACACATAGTATCTCCCTTTCTCTCTCTCCGGTCCTCGCTCATATAATTCTTTTTTCAATTCTACTCTTGTACTGTTTTTTGATACCTGAGGTTTGAGTTGATTGGGTTTTAGCCCTTTGCACAGTACAAAAGAGGAGTAAAGGGATGCTCTCATTCTGCTTTCAATTCAACTGCATCATCTGGGTCTGTTTCTTTAATCCATTTACTGTTGAATTATTCCCACTTCTTGCAGCATGCTCTGTTTTATCTTTTGCTGGAGTATAAAAATGCAATCTTGCTTTATGGGATTCCTTTGTAATTTGTTTATTCTGCTCTGTTGCTTCTGTATGAGAAAAGGGTATTGCTTAATCGTGAAGTTGGATCTGTAGTTTAATTAGTATATTTGGGAGTTGGGTTTTCCTTTTTGTTTACCTTTTCTGGTTTAATAAGATTTGTTTAAAGTTAAATTTGAATTGTAAGGTTCTGACATCTATGAGAATTTGAAGTGGGATGGCTAGGTTTTAACTGAAAAGAATCTGTAATTGGAAATATTCATGATTTTTGCAATTAGAATCTGTATTCTGAATTGATATGTGTTGCTTTGTGAACAATTTAATGTGTAAATTATTGGCTATGTTATGTCGTCGTCTTCATAGTGTCACCCCTTTTTCTGGCATGGAAGAAAGCATATTGAAGAAAATAAGGGTAATAATGTGTGTGTTCTGTATTCATGCTCTAGGGTATATTATATAGAAGTACAAAATACCTATGATAGACTAGAAAAGAAATTCTGGAATTCTAATCTAATCACAATTACAAGTAATATTACTATTCCGTAATATGTGTTTTTCTTAAATTATCACTTTCTTTTTATGATAAAAAGTGAATGACTTTCAATTATTCATTAATTTTTTTACTCACTTCACTCAATTTTCCCCATACATTTGAACACCTAAAATCAGTGTGCCAAACATGAAAAATAACACCACCTAAAACCAGTGTGTCAAACATAACAAAAACAAAAAGAGTATAATCTCACAAAGAATCAACTAAAGATACATCAAGAAGAGACCACCTACGTATTAATTCTTGAATCACATAATTTATCTTGGATGATGAAATTTGAAAGCCAGAGATTTTACCTTTTTTTTACTCTATCTAAAGATACACCAACATTTACTACTTATTTATGTTCCCTTTGCAACACTTTTAAAAACAGTTTCCTTCCCTATTTAATTCATTGCATCCAATCTTAATTACGAGTGATAGCCATTTTTTATGATAACCAAAGATTTTATCAATCTTCATAATATTCTACGCAAGATATCTTTGAAGTGATTGTTGATTACTTTTACCCAAACACAATTTGTTCAAAATAAATGAAGTGGCGTCGAAATCAGAATATCTTAGCTTTGGCGGTATTTCAAAACGAATCAACTACCGCTTGCGGTTACTGTAGGAGTCTTCTCCGAGTAGAGCCCTCGGAGAAGTAAACTCCGATCAGATCAGTTGCCGGTCGTTTCCTTTCTCCGATGAATTTGATTCGGAAAAGGAAAATTTCTAGTTAAATATTCGTGTTTGTTTTCGTTTAGTTTTTCTTTTGGTCTCTCCAGAAAAGGAGAAGGAAAAATCTCGGAATATTCTCGTACCGGTAGGTGTATTGCGATTAACTTGCTGTTTTTGTTTGGAATTATATGCATGACTAGAACAAAATAGGAAGGATCGTATTTGCACCCTTTTTCAATTTTGTCGCTTGAATCCATAGTTTTGATTGCGTATATGATTCGGATGATTTCGTGCAGGGCTACTAAAAATGGTTGGGAGTATAAACGCTAGCGATGAATATTTCATCTATTCAATCACGCTGTTTGTGGCGCTTCTTTGCGCCTGCATTGTTATTGGCCATTTGGCTGAGGGGAATCGATGGATTAATGACTCAATCTCTGCTCTTGTAATAGTAAGTTTTTCCAGCGCAACCCCTTTTATTTGTCCGGTTTGATCAGCTGTTTATGTTAATGGTGCTGTTTTGCACACGGGTAGGGCTTATCTACTCCTCAATTCAGCAACATTTTGGATTGATGCTATTTAACTTTGTTTTGGTCTATTATTTCTATTCGGGCTATGGTTAATTTCAGTTAAGTTCGTTTCAATTCAGTAACAAATAAGTTTGAGAGAACGTGTGATCTGACTCTTAGCAGTTGTTTTTTTAATCTAAAATAATAATAATGCTAAAAAGTTAATAGTCAATCCAAAAATGCTGTTAAGCCAAACTACGGTTTTGATGCGCAAACAATTGTTACGTTGCCAAACTTCTCATCATTTTTTTCCATGGAAAATCTCGACTAACAAAAAAATCAGTTTTAAAACACTTTTTTGGCTTGCTAGACCAAAATGAAAAGGCAGAAGCCAAAATCCAGCTTAAAAAATCTCATTACCAAACTCCATCTTATTCAATTATTGAGACAATATGAAACTTCAGTAATACTTCTATTTCAGAAAGTTTTGGTTTGTGAGTACATTTTGTGCAACAGAAGGTTTTGATGATAGTGTTTTGGTTTCATTACAGGGTTTGGGTGCCGGGATTGCGATTTTGCTGAGCACGGGAGGAAAGAATTCGCGGATTCTAGAGTTTGATGAACAACTGTTTTTCATCTATGTTCTCCCGCCTATAATCTTCAATGCTGGATTTAACGTTAAAAAAAAGCAGTTCTTTCGCAACTTTTCCACCATCACGCTGTTTGGAGCTGACGGGACTCTCATTTCTTTCTGCATCATCTCCTTCGGTATGATGATGATATAAGACATATAACACATTTCATCTGGTTTTAATGATCCTAACTTAAAAGACTGATTTCGCAGGTGCAAAAGGTTTGTTCACGAATCTGAACCTTGGATCATTGGAACTGGGAGATTATCTTGGTAATCTAATGTTATCTATTTAGTGCATTTGCTTTTGGAAGATTGGATATGGCGTGTTACCTGATATGGGAGTATTCGACTAATTTTTGCAGCAATCGGAGCTATATTTTCAGCGACAGATTCTGTTTGCACATTACAGGTGCTGAAACAGGACGAGACGCCTCTGCTCTACAGCTTGGTTTTTGGAGAAGGCGTGGTGAATGATGCAACGTCCGTGGTGCTCTTCAACGCGATCCAGAGATTCGACCTATCTCACTTAAACACAAAAGTAGCAGCGCAGTTCGTGGGCAATTTTCTGAGTTTGTTCATCACAAGCACGCTGTTAGGCATCGCGGTATGTCTGTGTTCGGCTGATGTCAGCTATTGTTTTTGTTCGAGTACTAAGGTTTGGAATGAATCAGATTCAGACTGATACGTTGTTTTTGGTGAATGCAGACTGGATTGTTATGTGCATACATTATCAAGAAGCTGTACTTTGCAAGGTACCGAGTTGTTCCTATGTCTGAATCCTTAAGAGAAACTGATCATGTTATGTGATGATCCCTTAATCTTGTGTCCTGATGTACATTTTCAGGCACTCCACAGATCGTGAAGTCGGGCTTATGATGCTAATGGCGTATTTCTCGTACGTGATAGCTGAAGTAAGTGCGGTTTTGTGCTTTGTTTTGTTAAGAAAGCCTCAAATGATATGTTTTTGAATTGTGATTGAGCATCCTTTTTCATTTTTCAGGTCTTTGATCTGAGCGGAATCCTTACCGTGTTCTTCTGTGGGATTGTGATGTCGCATTACACTTGGCATAACGTTACTCAGAGTTCGCGAACAACTACCAAGTATGTAGTTTTGTTCACGAAGTTATCTCATCTACTACTTTCACGCGTAGAAATTACCTTGGCTCGACGATTTTGTTCCTCACAAGCTGTGATTTTTGTTCACAGGCATGCATTTGCAACTCTGTCATATGTTGCAGAAATCTTCATTTTCCTCTATGTTGGGATGGATGCATTAGACATTGAGAAGTGGAAATTTGTAAAAGACAGGTAACTAACACATTGCAAAAACTTTTTTAAAAAATTAAAAATTTACGCGAAGAATTTGTTGTGAGTTGTATAACATTCAAATTTTGCAGCCCGGGAAAATCTGTTGCAGTGAGTTCAATCTTGATTGCCCTGGTTATGGTTGGTCGAGCAGCTTTCGTGTTTCCCCTCTCCTTCCTCTCCAATTTAGCCCTGGCGTCGAAGATTGACAAAATATGTTTAAAGCAACAGGTAATCTTCCCAACTTCTACAAATTCTCAGTCCTTTGTATGGCTTGTTATAAGAGTCCCGTATTGAAGGTAGACAAAAATATAGCTCAATATATAAAAGATCATGAATTGCACGGTATCAATTGGTGTAATGATAGAATCTCGCGACTCTAATATTGCTATGTCATGTTACAGGTAACCATCTGGTGGTCGGGACTGATGCGCGGCGCTGTTTCCATGGCACTGGCCTATAATCAGGTACACTTCGAGTCTTATTTATTTTTATAAGTCTAGCCCTAACGCGATTGAATTGAATATCAGTTATTCTGTCGCGCAACATTTAATGTAACGCTTATGAAAAAGAGATAAGTGTTGACTGAATACTGAATACTTCATTTTTTGTGTGGTGAAAATGCAGTTTGCAAGATCCGGTCACACTCAACAGCCAGGGAATGCCATCATGATCACTAGCACCATAACTCTTGTTCTGGCTAGTACCGTGGTAAAGTCCAACTCCTTATAAAACTCCCTCCATTTCACATAAACAATTATTTGTTCTTTATAACTAAACATATTTTCAGTTATAGAAACATGATTAGTTAAGTATAGGGGTGGTCAAATGCAACTGTAACTCACGCGAGTTATCTATTTTCAAATTCGGTTGGGTATAAATAAGATGGATAATGAGTTGGTCTATAAATCCATGTATGAAACTCACGAGTTTATTCTTTTGACCCGTAGATTGAGTGGCTTGCGGCCAACCCGACTCATTTTAAACCCGTCATAAAACCAGTTTAAATGAGCTATAACCAAATAATTTTATTACGCATATTAACTTATCCGTATTTAACTCGTCTGTCACCCCCGGTTAAGTGGAGTGGAGAGGCATTAATCTCCAATCTATATTCTTAAATTGATGTGTTCTAATTGTTGCTGCATTTTAAAGGTTTTCTGGCTGGTGAAAAAACCTCTAGTGAGTTTCTTGTTACCTCCATCGCCATTCCTCGGAATCTCCTCCGAGCCAGATAGTCCAAGATCATCACCCTTGTTTGATCCACTTCTCGACAAGGAGGAGGAGGATACCGACATTGAAATAGACGGGAACGGAATCCCTCGCCGGCGATCCAGTTTCCGGCTGCTCTTCACCCAGCCTACCTACTCGGTGCACCATTACTGGCGGCGATTCGACGATTCTGTCATGAGGCCGGTGTTTGGTGGCCGGGAGTATACGCGAACGGAGGCGGCAAAGTCGCCGGACGAGGAAACGAGGCTGCATTGATGGTGCAGATGATGATGAGCTGAAGTTGTTAGAGAGGTGGCTTGTTTCATCGGTGTTATAGAGATGGTGATTATAGTAATGGTGTTATAAGAGCAAAGTTTCCTCTATTTTTCAGTTGCTACAATAGTTTTTTACCGTTGCTACAGTGTATTTATTCCAATGATTTACTCTATGTTTTTCTCTAAAATGAATATTTCTTCATAATCTTTTATTTTTACTCTTCTAATATTTTATTATAATGCAAAAGTTATCTCAGTTATAATTTACCTCAAATTATTAATTTAATATTCATTAAAAAATAATAAAATATTATTCTTCAATAGAACACTTAAAATTACACCGGATAATTAGTGATACAACAATTCAAGAAATAAAATACAACATGTAAAAGAACCACAAATAACGAATACATCATTAAAACAAAACATAGTTCCCAAAGAATAAAATATTAAGGATACATTTAAAATAATTATTCGTAGTACATATAATTCTTATCTGGTACACTGGAAATACAATAATTAGCATTTCCTAGTAGTAATTGTTAATTACCAGTCATTTATATATTTGAAATAAAATATAATTACTAGTTCATTATCCATAATTTTAGGAATTAACTACCAGTTACATGTTTGAAAGTAAGAGATAATTACTAATTTATTATCCATAATTATAGGGAGTAACTATCACGTTAATTTTTATAGTATCAGGAATACGATGTGGAAAGTATATCGGGGTGTAATATAATTTACGTAGTTTATATGCTATATTATTATTATGATAAAATAATAAATTCTATTATATTAATATTATTAGTGAAATGAGATGTTATAAATAATATTATAAAATAACATACTATGGAATAATAACAAAAATTGTCAATACATGAAACATGTAAAATAAAAATATGAATTTCAAATAATGTATAATAAATAGAAAATTTCAAAGTTATAAAATCAAAAAAGGAAAAAAAAGAAATGCAAATAATGAAATAAAAACATAAATAATAAATAAAATCAGAAAACATATGAAATGAAAAGCAAAAACAGAGAAAGGAACAAAATAAAAAGAAAATAAAAAGGGAAAGGAGGATTTACCGTATAAACAGTATCCGCGATATATAGCGGGTACTGTAGACAAACGCAACATCCAAACGCAAAAATTGCGTACGATTGGAGTTGGAAAGTTTGTCTTTTAGCGCTCCAAACGCAAAGATTGCGCAGCGTTGGAGTTGCTCTAAGAGGTGAAAGGGAGGTATACTGGCAATTGCATATTATAGTGGCAGAGGAGCAAATTGTATATTAAAAGAGTTTGTATGAATGCCAATATAAATTGATGGTTAGCAGTACATTCCAAGTATTCTTTTTAATTTCAGTAAAAGGTGAAATTTCTCTTCCCTAAAGTCCCGTCATCCCGACATCACATGTTGATGATCAGCTAAATTACGGTATTGAAGCGTCAACCACCCTACCATAGTTGAACTCATAACTATTATAGTATCTAACCAAACAATTAACTATTTGACCGATTATATGGGTGTAGTTCCAAGGTAATTTATAAATGTACGTGCTTGTGTATACCTATCAAGTGTGCTTAGGCCATGTTTGTAAATTCATCATAATTACGGTGATTTTAGCAGATCTTGTAAGTTAAAAACTTTTTTGACGTACTCTTCTTAATAAGAATTGCTCTTTATTAAAGAGTTATCATGGTTGACCCTCCTTAAGCAAGGAGTCAATTACCTTTGCTATGAAGTTCAACTAATATATGCATTACACTTGGCATGTAACTCTCCAATGGAATGTGTCCCATGATACTTTTTTACAAATTTATTCATTGTTGAGAGCTAGTTTTATACTCCTTCCCTACCAACCGAATATGCACACTTACTACTATTTGACAATCAAAGTTGTTTAACTTTAACTATGTATTTGAATAGGTATATGAACATAAATATTATCGTATCAGACATTGTTAGATTCGTCATAACATGTAGTTTCTGAATATCAATTTTTTATGCGACGTTGTTATCCTTAGATACACATATTTACAGTCAAACATGTTTCTTGGAGACCGTGAAAAAGATTATGTGCAAATTCCCCTGGGACGGAAGGAGTAGTATTTTTTTAAATTGATAATGTGACGCTTAAAAAATGTTCATTTAAATGTCTGTCATTGTTTTAGATGTTTCATATATTAATGAAAAAATATTTATAAAAGTAGGAGAAAATTTCCCTTTAGACCGACTAAATGTTAGATCCAATAGTGAAAAATCTCGTTTCAATAATTTTTATGGTCAAAATTTAATTTTCTATTTGTTGCGATACATTTTAAAAGTTTTTCAAAGTTATAGAAGACTCATTACAATAAATAAAAATAAGCATAAAATCACCCTGTTAATTAAATCAATTATAAAAATGATTTTAATTGATTTAATGTTAGAATGTTAAGAATTTGTCAATGTATTATATAAAGTGATAATTTGGTGCTAGAATCCGACTAGGTTTATGTTTGAGCTGGTGAGATCGGAGCCCAAGTCAAAGTGCAGTTCTATTACTTGACACCGATATTTTTTAATTAACTGTATTTTAGTTTCGTAAAATTTAACTTAATAGAATTCAAATATATTTAATTATAATTCTATTTATTTCAGTAAGCATCAAACGAAAGAAAAATGAGTGAAATCCATTTTTCATCAATAAACTTTTAAAAAAAGAAAATATTCCAGCAGGTGCATTTTTCGACCGTTATGTTCCCTTTTGTATCCGCTCCCCGCCTCTTGCCTCTGTTATGACTTTACTGGCTGTATCTACAATTATTAATTTCCTCAAAATTCCGTTGAGAGAAATAAAAAAGACACATTATTATTAGTAATTCATTCATTAGCCTAGATTGTAGGTATTTATAGGTGAAGAATTAATTCAGATAAGAACTAAAATCACATGGTTATCTCTAATCTGAGCATTTGTTTGTATTGTCCTGACCCAAACAAAATAAAAGGCGTAATTACAAATCTCGACAACTCTTCCAGTTTATTCCACAAGGGTGTTGCTATTTACACTCCCACCCTAGTGAAAATAGAGGTATAAACAATCTCGTAGTAATAAAAAGTAGTAAAGCTTGTCGGACATAAAGTGCATGGTTATCACAACTTTTAGTCAAACATAAAACTACGTGCTTGTTTATATTCTGGTGAATTTATCTATAAATAGAATCAGCCATTTATCTAATAAGTGGTTGTGTAAATTTTTTTACTCCTCGTAAATAAACCCTTTTCGTTTTTATACACACTAACTAATAAATAAAGTTTTAAATTTCAATGTATAATTTCTATTGCTATTTAAGTATTTAAATGAATAAAAATAATATGCTCCTAATTTATGTTTTCTAATTCAATCCAATCAAACGTATACTCGTATTCAATAATTCTTGCCATAAAAAATATTCCAACGAGATCAAAAATTTGATAGTCAAACTTAGTAAGTTGTGAGATTCGGTCAGTCAATCTTGCATTTTGTAACATTCATACATTGGTGGTATTGGACGGCGATGTTGGTATTGAAAATCATGAAAATGTTATATAAGAAGCACTATCTGCTACTCCAAATTGTTAAAAAACACAACGTCTAGCATTACAACCATAGTTATAGTTATAGAAGAAGACGTATCTTCGTCGGTAAAGATAAGCTAAAAGGACGAATCTACTCCAGTACATCATCATTTTACACAAATGGATGGTTGGATGGGGAATTTTCAGAGTTACTATCATCAAACCTACGATCAGCAACATCAGTATGATGAGGTATTTGAAGTTATTATTTATACCAAAAATATTTAGATCATACATAACAAAATCTACTCGAATTGTTTATATTTATATGTGTTTTATAAAATATTATGACTAAAATTATTATTCACTATTTGTTTGTTTAGGAAGAAGAAGGTGCAAATGAACCCGTTGACGACGTAGACACAAGCGATGATGAAAATGATGACCAAGCGTATTCAAATCTCAACATTGGAAGTGAATTTTCTACTAACATGGTAAAACTTTAGAAAAGCCCTTATTTTATTTATTATAAATGTTGAATAATATTTTTATTTTTATTATTCTTTATTTTATCAAATTTAGAATAATTTTATTTGATTTTAATTAAATAATTTGTTCTTGAGGTTATATATGATTATTTTTTACACTAAAAACTACTTGATTTTGATAAAAACTTAATTTATTATTATAATTTATTTATTTTGAATATTACATAGTATTTTTCTACATGTATGCTGTAACTTTAGATAAGCTATTATTACATTCATTTTAAATATAGAATGCTATTTTTCACTAATGTGCTAGATTATTTTACTTTATTTTATAAATTATAGAATAATTGTATTTGGTTTTAATAAAATAATTTGCTCTTGAGGTTGCATGTGATTATATTAATAATTTTACTTTAATAAAATATTTTAGTTTGATATTTTCTAGTAACGTGGCTATTTATTATAATATATATTTTAAAACATTGATCAATTTTATTTATTTTTAATGAAATACTTTTTATACATGTTAGGCTTTCCATTCTCGTGAAGATTTGATTTACTGGGTGCAAGAAACTGGAAAAACTCTTGGATATGTTATTGTCATCAAAAGGTCCAAGGAATATACAGTTACATTTCAATGCGATCGTGGTGGTATATACGAGCCAAAAAAAGTCTCATCAAGGAATACTGGTTCCAGAAAAATTGGTTGTCCATTCCAATTGAAGGGGAAGTACAAGCGTATTGATGATTGTTGGAGGGTAAACGTAGAATGTGAGGCACATAATCATGACCCTGCTCTGCACCTTGAAGGTCACCCTTATCCAAGAAGATTATCAGCAAATGAAGTTCGGTTGGTGGAAAATTTGGTGACAATGAATGTGAAACCACGAGATATTTTGTCATCGGTGAAGAGGCAAAATCCGGAGAATGTTTCCATTCCAAAAACCATATACAATGCTCGTAAAAAAATCCGGATGGCTGATAAAGCAGGTAAAACTCAAATGCAAGTTGTTATGTCTTTTTTACATAACAATGGTTATGTGCATGAGAATCGTACTAATAGTGCAACAAATGAGTTGGAAGATTTATTCTTTGTCCATCCTAAGTCACTGGAGAAATGGCGTGCATTTCCACATATATTGCTGATAGATGCTACCTATAAAACAAATAGATACTCGATGCCCCTCGTCGAAATGGTTGGTTTAACTTCGACCAACATGACATTTTGCATAGCATTCGCCTTCATGCACAAAGAGACTGAGTTCGATTATACTTGGGTATTAAACTGTCTCAAAGCCACAATCGAGGGATGTATTACCCCACGTGTTATCATCACGGATCGAGAGTTGGCATTGATGAAAGCATGCAAGAATGTGTATCCGGATGCTAAAGGTTTACTTTGTAGATGGCATATCTACAGAAGTATTCTGAGAAAGTGCAGGCCATCAATACCAACCATCCAACATTGGGATTTATTCTACCAATCATGGCATGCATTAATTCAGTCTCAGTCCCATGAAGCATACACATTCAATTTGGCTCAACTGAAATTAGTTTTGCATGACTTTCGAGGTATTATTATATTTGTTTATTTATTTGTTTGTTTTACTTAAAAGTATCATGGTGAGACTAATGCAATTTTTGTTCATGTTTTCAGGTGTTTTTCGTTATATTGATGATAATTGGTTGAGACCATATAAGGAAATGTTTGTATCTGTTTGGATTGATCGATTCCTTACTTTCGGAAATGACACCACAAATAGAGTTGAGAGTCAACATGCCAAGTTAAAAAAAATACTTGGAGTCCTCACAGTCAGATTTGGAGACATCGTTGCATTATATTGAAAGAGTCGTTGAGTCGCAAGACACTTCCATCAAATCAAGTCTTGAACAAAGCAGAACTGTCATTCGACATCGGTTCAACACATCACATTTTCAAGAATTGCGTGGATTTGTGTCAATTCATGCACTCAATCTCATTTTCGATGAGTTTGAGCGGTCTAAAGCAAATGGGTTCAGTTCTCAAAATTGTGGATGTCGATTGCGTACAAGTTGTGGGCTTCCATGTGCACATGAGCAGGTAACATATTTTAGCAATGGTCATCCTATCCCACTTGATTCAATTGATATGTTTTGGAGAAAACTTGATTTATCACCATCCATTTCTCTGAACACTGAGGATTTTGGTTGTGAGCATGAGCTTCATACCTTTAATGATCGGTTCAAGGAACAATCGCGAGCTGGTAAATTCAGTATTTTGAGAAAATTGAGGGAGATGATTGCGCCATCGACAACTTTGATCCGTGAGCCAGCAGTGCAAATAAATATTCGCGGGCGTCCCACTTCAAAGAATAAACATCTGAGAAAAATCAAGTGGATCCAAGGCCCACTCAAGATCCTAGTAGACATAGTTGTTCTGCTGCATCGAGATTTGCGGAGCCAAATGTTTCTCGATTTCAAGAACCAGCTCGAAATAGTTATTCGGGTGCATCAAGATTTGTGGAGCCAAATGTTTCTCGATTTCAAGAACTAGCTCGAAATAGTTGCTACTCGGGTGGTAGGCATTCTCTTCGTCCATATATTGATCAACTTCCGGCTATATTCCATCCTTATATCATGCAAGTGCAGGATGTGAGACCTGATGGAAATTGTGGATTTCGAGCAATATCTTTGTGTCTTGGTTTTCAGGAGATTGAATGGTTTACAATTCGGTCTAATTTAATTGAAGAGTTAGAGTTTCACAGGATGGAATATACCGAAATATTCGGTATTCAAGAATGGTATAAAGTCTACAATTCACTGAACTTTTTTGAATCAAGTCGAAATGCACCAATTCAGCATTGGATGACCATGCCTGAGATGGGTACACTGATTGCTTCCAGATACAATGTCATACTACACGTTCTGAATATTGCAGGCAGTATGACATATCTACCCCTCCGATCTAGCCCACCGCCTTGGTATGAGCATGTTGCAATTGCCATTGGTTATGTTAATAACAACCACTATGTTAAAGTATCACTGACAGGAGTGTATCCGATGCCTAGTATTGTTCCACATTGGATCCATTGCAAATATAGTTGTGCTGATGCATGGATTACTCCATATCTGAGTCGGGTTAATGCTTACAATGAGCATATTCGCTCCAACTGTACTGTTGAGAATGATACATTGGAGTGAAAATAAATGAAATTTTCTTTTATATC
>JAULKL010000008.1:794891-804892 GCA_032355745.1 Rubia rechingeri
CGGGGGAGTATTGTGATTTGGGCAAATCTTTATCTCAATAGAGGTAAAGTGTCATTTGCTGTTGCAACAACATCAAGAATCCAAGATGTACCCGTCAAATCATCATCAAATTATGAATAAATTTCCTTTTACTACCATAAATAAATATATAAACATTAACCATTATAATTTAGAATTTAGAATTTAGAATTTAGAATTTAGATTAAGAGAGAGAAGGTTGTGTGGGAAAGAAGAGAGAGAGGACCGGGCTCGCGCGCATCCGCTACAGCCCCGTCTGCCGCCTTTCCTCTGTCTTTGGTTCCTCCACCTCTCTGTTTTTTCCGCTGCATTCAAACAATATTTACACAAACAAGAAATCCAATTTTCATCTTCTTCTTTTTTGTTGCAGAATCCATACCCAAAACCCAGATCATATATTCATATTCCTATTCGTTCTTTACGCACATACTCCACGTGCCATTCTTTTCTTCTTTCTTTTTTCTCCATTCAATTGGCTGCAATCTTCGCGTCGAGGTTTTGGGTTTAGGATTCTGCGCATTATTCCATTGTCCGGATTCGAGAATTTAAGCTCCTCTAGCTGCCTTGTTTTTGAATTCAGGATTCAGGGGTGAGTTTCGTTTTCTGTTTTTTTAAAGGTTATTGGGGTTTGCATTGTTCTCGTGAACGTTGTCAGCCTCGAAATCATATTGCATTTCACGCTGATTTTCTTGAAAAACGAAGTGGGGTGTGTGTTTTTTGTTTATTTATGATTATTTTGTGGTGCCCTGGATTACAGAGCTACCTTGAATTTTTTAGTTATTTATAAAAGTTTTCGTGTGTATTTGATCAAGCGTAACGTGTTCTGTTTCAGTCAACGTAGCCCTTTTCTCTTATCAAAAGTTTGCAATTATTTATCCTCAATTCTCAGAGAATATTTAGTAACAATATTATCGTGTGAAATCTTCTTACATTCGTAGTGTATACTTTATACATTGATCGAGTCTTGGTGGCGGTGATAAATGAAAGTGTGACAATAATAGAGGAACGGGCGAGTTTATAATTGATTATATCCTGGCAATATCTCTCACTTAGTTTCGTTTTTATTGATGTTTGGGATTGCAGTTGATAGATAGCTTTGCAAGAAGAAGATGGCTAGTGTTTCAGACATTACAGTTGGAGCTGCTATAAATCTCCTTTTCTTATGGCATTTGCGTTTTTGCGCCTTCAGCCAGTGAACGATCGAGTTTACTTCCCGAAATGGTACCTGAAAGGGATCCGGGCGAGCCCCAGAAGCTCGGGGCCTATGGTGAGAAACTTTGTCAATTTGGACTTCAGAACTTATTTGAAATTCTGGACATGGATGCCTGCAGCTTTAAGAATGCCTCAGCCTGAGCTCATACACCACGCCGGGCTCGATTCAGCGATGTACATTCGCATTTATCTTCTTGGGTGAGTATGAAATCGTGTTTTCGATACACACAGTCACCATCAGTGTGAGTTTTACATTCTATCAGTGAGTCAGATGGTTGATGATTTGGCAGGCTGAAGATATTTGTGCCAATGGCTTTGCTTGCTTTTGCTGTCCTGGTTCCTGTTAACTGGACTGGGAGAACGCTCGAGCGGATTAAGGATTTGACATTCAGCAATGTGGATAAGCTATCTATTTCTAACGTTCCATCGGGATCACAGAGGTTAGAACCAAGTATACTGTATCTGGATTTGTGTTTGTGGTAAAAGTGTTCATATGGATTCCGTCTGTTTTCAGGTTTTGGGCACATTTGATCATGGCTTATGTATTCACATTCTGGACATTTTATGTTCTTTACAAGGAATACAAACTTGTGACAACCATGAGGCTTCAGTTTCTTGCTTCTGCAGAACGTCGTCCAGATCAGTATACTGTGAGTTCAAAGTAGCTTAAATCTTGCTCATATTATGCCATTGCTTTGTGAGAAACTTGAATGCTGTTTAACTCAAGTTTTCTTCAGGTTCTTGTGAGAAATGTGCCTCCGGATCCCGATGAATCTGTTAGTGAGCATGTTGAACATTTCTTCTGTGTTAATCATCCTGAACACTATCTTTCCCTCCAGGTATGTACTTTACCAATAGCTTTTTAAATACTTCTTCATCCGTCTCATAGCATTGTTCCTAATTGTTTTTATTCTTGTTTCGGAAAGACTACTTTAGCTTTATTCCCTCATCGTTTTTCTTTGAATGGAGCTTCGATGTGACGTAGATACAATTTCTTTGATCAATTTTTTTTTCATTTTGATTCTTGAACTTTAGACAGTATACAATGCAAATAAACTAGCAGACTTGGTGGAGCAGAAGAAAAGTTATCATAATTGGCACACTTACTACCAAACAAAGTATGAAAGAAATCCTAAAAACAGGCCTAAAACAAAGGTACTTTTATTCTTATACTTTTATTATGGCTTTCTTTCTTTGAAGTTTGTATGTATTTATTTCTCAAAGAAAGAGACCATATAGACAGGTTTTTGAAGTTTGAAGTTTGATGCCATTGATTACTACACAGCTGAGCATCAGAAGTTGAGTGAACAGGTACATATGTTTCTTTCAGCTCTGCGAATTTGGCATTTCTTGGTGGAAGAATCATGAATTAGTTTAAAGACATTAGTCATTGCTCTGATCATATGATATGTTGAATTAGGAAGTGGTGGAACGAGAGAAGGTGATAAATGATCCCAAGTCCACAGTTCCAGCTGCTTTTGTTTCATTTAGATCGCGATGGGGCGCAGCTGTCTGTGCTCAAACTCAACAGACAAGTAATCCTACCATGTGGCTCACAGAATGGGCTCCCGAGCCACACAATGTTTACTGGGACAATCTAGCGATACCCTTTGTTGAACTCAGCGTGCGAAGATTGATAGTGGCAGTAGCATTGTTTTTCCTGACTTTCTTCTTCATCATCCCTATTGCATTTGTGCAATCTCTGGCAAATCTTGAGGGCATTTTGAGAGTTCTTCCTTTCTTGAAGCCTGTTATAGAAGCGTAAGTTCCATTTCTTATTCGCGGAGCAATCTGTGCCATATGGACTTATTTCTACTTCTTTTCTTCCACAGGAAAGCTGTGATGTCTGTTATTCAAGGTTTTCTTCCTGGGATTGCTCTCAAAATTTTCCTAATTTTCCTACCAACAATTCTGATGATCATGTCCAAAGCAGAAGGCTTGACATCGCTTTCATCTCTGGACCGCGTTTCTGCTAGAAAGTACCACTTATTTTTACTTGTGAATGTGTTCTTCGGAAGCATTGTAGCAGGAGCAGCATTCGAACAGCTCGAGGCTTTTCTGCATCAAGCCCCTTCGGAGTATGTTTTGCATCTTAGCATCCATCTAATGTTGTACCAACTTTGATACAAACAAATGAATTGTTCTTTTTTGCAGGATCCCGAAAACTATTGGAGTGGCTATTCCCATGAAAGCCACATTCTTCATCACTTATATCATGGTGGATGGTTGGGCTGGCATTGCTGCGGAGATCCTCAGACTGGTTCCACTGATCATGTTTCACATCAAGAATACTTTCTTGGTGAAAACCGAACAGGACAGAGAACAGGCAATGGATCCTGGCTCGATAAACTTCGCGACCTACGAGCCTAAGTTGCAGTTGTATTTCTTGCTGGGATTCGTTTACTCAGTTGTCACACCTATCCTCCTCCCTTTCATCATCGTGTTCTTCGCTTTTGCGTATGTGGTTTTCCGCCATCAGGTATTACATTCTACATGATCAGTCGCAATGTTTGCCATCGTGTTTGAGAGGTCTAACTGAGCCGAAACTGATTTCTCCTTGCAAGATCATCAATGTGTACGACCAGAAGTATGAAAGCGGGGCATCTTTCTGGCCGGATGTGCATTTTCGGATACTGATTGGTTTGATCATATCACAGCTTCTGCTGATGGGTTATTAAGCACCAAAGAAGCTGCCAGTTCAACACCGCTGCTGATCGTTCTTCCTGTATTGACCATCTGGTTTTATTACTTCTGCCAGGGAAGATTTGAGTCGGCTTTTGTGAAGTTCCCATTACAGGTTACTAACTGGATACTTTTACTATCTTGTGCATGTTATTAGTGATGACTAGGGGGTGCTTATCTAGCGAGTCGATCGCGAACAGAGACTTGACTGCAACTGTTTTGGTGATGCAGGATGCAATGGTGAAGGATACACTGGAAAGAGCCACAGAACCAAACCTGAACCTGAAAGCATATCTCTCGGATGCTTATGTGCACCCAGTTTTCAAGAGCGTCGAGTTCAACAGACCCATAGTAAATGATGACGAGGAAAACAACCCACCAGTTGCCACCAAAAGAAACTCTCGTCGGGGACAGTAAGCCCAGTTCCGACGCTAATCCATGACCACCATTCTGATTCTTATTCCACGTACCAAATATGTGACACAGTCAATAGCAGCAAATTCAGGAAATGATTGCATTTCAGATGTCGAAAATAAGAAACTGTCCTAGCTGCTAGTGTATCCAAACTGGTTTCTAATGATTTAACTTTCAAGAAATATATGCATGATTGTATTTTGGGCAAACCAAGGTCGGAAACACAGTACTAATCAGGCAAAACTCAATCAGTCTAAAACTCTTACCAGCTCAGGTTAACTGCCAGATCTAACAAAGCTTCCACTTGGTGAATGGCTCTCTGCTTCTCTTGCTGCTTTAATCTATTTGCAACAGATTCAGCATCAAATCCTTGTGAGTCTCGAGCTTCGCTTTGCTCATAACGAACTTCTTGCAACAATTCATCCACCTCCCGGACAAAATCTACTCGCAGAAGAACAGTATCGTCTTTTACATCCAATGCTGGCACCAACGGGCCTTCGTGCTACCAGAACAAGCAATTCCAACAATACAATAAGCGGTCTTAAATGGATAACTAACACAGATGTGAAGTGAAAAATGATCATTTGCCACACTATAAGAAAATCATGCCATTTATGATTACCTTATCAATGTTGAACCCTGGTGGTACAAGGATGCTAAATGGATCCTCTCGCGGGAACGTATCGATCATCCTCTTTTTGCATTCTTTTAGCCACACTTGGTCATCAAATCCATCATACAGATTCAAAAGATCATTAAGCATTCTCATTGCAGGCGTCGCCTCCCGTTTCAAAATCTCAGTCTGAGAAAACGTAAAACACCATTCGAGTCAAGGCCAAGAAGATGTCAAATAAGGGAGAAGTGAGACATACATACACACCACCACTTAGTTTTACCTCTATCCTTCTGTACAAAAGATCAAGACTTCGGATCACATCCTTTTCCTCCTAGAGAGGTGTTAGAAAACCCAAATCAGTACCAAAACTCATAGGAAAGGAATGAAAGCATATCTTGTGATGAGACAGAAACATACATCACGCCGAGCAAGATCAAGGCGATTCCACAATACAAGTAGAACGAGTTCGTTGAGCTCTCCATTTTCACCAGCTTCCTCAATTTTCTACATATCAACAAAAACATCTAATAAACACAAGACTCAAACAAAAAATGCCACCAAAGCCACCACAACGTATCATGAACGAAACTGAAAGAAACAGGCGATCCACGGCTAGTTTGCCTACCTAGAAACATTCTCCATCACCGAGTTAAAGTTGGTTAGTTTTTTATCACAAAATTCCACTGATACACTTAAGAATACCATGTTTTCAATATATTAGATACTACCTATGGTACTACCATATTAGATTCCTCTGGACTTCTATCGTAAAACCAAATGGTACTACGTAGAGAGATGTCTTATGACCTTTAACTTTGTCGACCACCAGTATAATACTAACACAAAATAAGGCAAGATACTACCTCTTCAACTTCTTCAGCTGATTTAATGAAGCTGGCAACTAGTAACCTGGCCTTAACAAGATCTTCCTGAGGATAATCTTTGAGCTGCATTGCAATCTGCCTGTACTCATCCACCATCCTTTCTTCTTCATCCTCTTCCTCCTGGCGCACTCTGTGAAACTCCTTGGTCTTCTCCCTCTGCCGTTCTTGCCATTCCTAATAACAACCAAATACACTGATTTTTCAATTTTCTTGTTTATACATACATAATCAGAAGAAATATTAATATTAAACCCTTCTTTTTCACTTACATCGTCAAGAAACTCTTCTGGAAGAAGGGCTTGGAGGGCCGCCTCCTCTTCTTCGTTCTTGCATCTACAGATGGCTGGTAATTGAACAGCAAAAGTGAAAGCAAAAAGGGGGAAAACCCCAGATGAGAAAATTACTAAGAGGATAAGGAAATTGTGAAATGGGGTATGGTATGAATTATAATGGTACCGGAGGTTGGTACGAGGAAGAACTTGGTTGCCGGAAATGGAAGAGTGGTCGGAAATGAGCATGCAGTTGCCGGAGTTGGTGGCAAGACAGAACAGATTGGCCTCGAAAGCATAATAGTTTCCATTGGAAGTGAAGGGCCTTTTGGCCTAAAACCCCATTGCAAACCCCTCAAAGTGAAATAACTGTGTCGTGACTTGTGATACTCTGTGATCACAATTTTCTTATGTCTTAACTGTGTCGTGACTTGTTTCTTATGTCTGTGAAATAACTGTGTCGTGACTTGTTTCTTATGTCTTAATATAATTTTGAATTTTCTTAAAGCTTGATATAATTCTTGTTTGGGATTGATTTGAATGAGTTGATTTATTTCTCCTACTACGATTAAAAGTTGATTTGAATATATTTTACAGGGGAAATATAAATGACATAAATACCTTAATTGTTCGGCTAACTTTATTAGAAACCTTCAATTTTATTTTGAAAAGTACCCGTACATTCTTTGACCAATGTATAAACTTTATTTGTTTGGCAAGCTTAACTAATTAATTTCAGTCATCACCAACATTGGAATTGCCAACATGGGAAATATTCAAAGCAGAACCGTTACCAAAATAAACACTACGATTACTGTGATAAGGAGCTACGCAATCCAAATTGGAAGGTGAGCCGGTCATATGATTGGTAGCACCAGAATCCATGTACCAATCAGGAGTGACATTCAACTACTGATAAAGTGGCTGAGCTGTGTCCGCGGAGTTTGCAACCTCATTACGAGCAACATGTGAAAGATATAGAAAAATTTAGCAAGATGACCGGGACGATGACACCATTGACAGATGTACGTTGGACGGCCAATTTGAGGTGGCGCACCATCGGCAACCGGCGGTATTGGACTGCCACCACAATGACCGTAACCGCATTTTCGGCCACCCCATCCACGGCCAAGTCCATGGCCTCCCCTGCCCCGATTCGCCTATTCAGATCCCTATTGAGAAGCAGCAAAAGCAGGGCGAACCAGTCCAGAGGTAGGCGAACGGGCTTTAAGCAAAAATTTTAATGCTTCAGCATCAACAACAATGGTGTACAAAGGAGGTAAATGATCTTTCACCATTTGAGCAGAAGAATACTGGGAGAGTGTATCATTCAATCCACGACAAAAATAACAGCAATGTCATCTTCATTGAGGGCCAAGAACACGCAATTCATCAAGAATATCTTTAAAGCGAGCATAATATTCTTGGACAAGCAGATTTTCTTGATGAACTCCATAAAAATGATCAACAAGAAACAGACAATGAGCACGAGAATTGTTCTGAAATTTAGTAGCCAAATCATTCCATACCTGAGCAGCAGTGCCCATGCCATCAACTGTTGACATTGCAAAAGGATTCAGGGATGAAAAAAGGGTAGCTTGAATAAGATGATCTGTCTGGATCCAAACCTCGTGGGAAAGAGCATCGTCAGAGGCTTTATCTTTGGATTCCTTGGAGGACAAGCTCGCAGTCTCCGGAGGGCAGACAGTCGTACCATTAACATAACCAATAAGCTTGACAGTTCTTAAGACAGAAGTAACCTGAGTACGCCAGTGAGAGTAGTTGGAACCATCAAGCTTGATTGTGATGCACTTGATCAACGAAGGAAGAGTAATTGATGTCACCGGGAACAGATCTGAGCACAATTGGAAAATCAAATCGCACCAAACACATAGCAAGCTTGTGAATGGCAGTGGACGACTGATTTAACTCTTGTGCAAGGATGGAGCAGCAAGTGCGGAGCGGGATCACACGGTGGCGAAGCATGAAGGACAAGGCGGCCGGGTGTGGAATCCTGCAAGAGAGCGCGTGCGGAAGAGGGAAGAGCCGATCGGCCAATTTTCGATGATCTGGCAGAGCTGCAGCAAAATTGGTGGAAATCGGCAGAGGAGGCTGGTGGGTGCGGCCACACGATCGGGAAAATTAATGGGAGAAGAGAATTTTTTTGGGAAAAGCCAGAGAATTTTTAGAGAAACCTGACTGATACCATTACAGAATGTAAAACCCACAAATAATTGTAGCTGTATGTATTCATATATATATACTGAGTACAAAGGGTATACAAGACAGAATCAGATATGGAAAATGATATATACAAAACCAATCATAAAAGGTATTCCTTTCTTAACGTGATTCTAATTCATTTAATATTATATTAGATTCACGCCTACTTCCGCTCCCACTTTCGAAGACTGTCTACTCCCCCCTTCCCTCTTTTAGCATCTTACATCACTATTCATCAATAAAGTTAATGTTGTTTGTATTGTAAAAATATATATTTATAAATGTAAAAAATATCACATGAGATACTGCTACATTCATCGTAACACATATTTTTAGAATATTTAGTTTTCATAATTTATTTTTAAACATAATTTGAGATATTAAAATTATAAAATCGTCATTGAATAGTGACAAAAGATGAAGTAAGACACTAAAAGAGGGACAGGGGAGTACATCTTTTGACTTGGATTCTGGTTTTTGCAGGTTTAGGAATCACAATAAGAGGCATGTTGGGTGATCTGATCTTGACAGCTCATTTCAAAACTGAAACTCATGATTCCTTGGAAGCAGAAATTAAAGAAATCTTTCATGCAACGGAATTCATTCAAGATAATTGGAGGGCAACAATTATTGAATCAGATTGTCTCCAAACAGTGCATATCATCAATGACACCCTAGAGCCTAACTAGAGACATATAGATCAAGTGGATTATGCTAAAGCTCTAATCAGTAGGACTAACTCAAATGTGAGGCACACTTATAGGGAATGCAACAAAGCTCTGAATAAGCTCTCAAGATCAAGCCTCAACAATGGTTAAAAGGTTTTTCATAATTTTGCAGAATTATCAACTGAGGTGCTGGTAATTTTAATGCTAGATAGGAAGGGACTACCAACTCTTAGGGAAATAATAGAATAGAAGATATAATTTCATCGTCTGAGCAACCTTTGCTTTTTTTGCTGATTTGGAAGTGCGAATGTTACTGTATGTTCGGCTGACACAGGGTTAACACCGAGGTGGAGATTCTTTGATAAAAAACACATACAATATCTATCACCAATTCATTTGACATTTTGTACAACTATAAGCCTTTGATGATCTATTTTGACAAGGTTTGGGAGCCTTATAAAAATCCCTCCTCAGTGTTAAGTGAGTTTTAATTTTATTTTTTGAAAGTATGTTATGACTGACCTGACAATGTAGTGGATGATTTAAATGACTTAGTTTGGATATATGAAGAAATAATTTCAATAGCATTAAGATTCCCTTATATAAAAATATACAAAATAAAATAATTCTTACTATTCAAAAATTGCAATTTTACCCAAAATGTCACTGTTGTATATAGGAAGACCATCTAATTTTAGATGGATTTTAAAAGTATAAAACAACAAGATTTATATTACACTTTTCAAATATGGGTGACCTTCAAAATTATGATAAAGATTGAGTTTTTGAAATTGTAAATGCAAAATATTATTTTATTACCTAATTTCATGACTGTTTAAATAATCTTGGTGAAACAACATTGTAAAATTGTAGTTTCTCGGACTAATCACGAAAAGCATCATTTTTAACACTCATTTACTGCAATTTTCACGATCATGATTATTGTTGTGCGGAATGGAGAAAGAACAGAAAATATGAACGAAATTAACAAGACACAAGATTTACGTGGTTCACC
>JAULKL010000008.1:2792656-2804838 GCA_032355745.1 Rubia rechingeri
ACGTAGAAGTATTTTTATACAAATTAATATCTTTTTATATAAAATACATATGTGTCAACAAAGATTAAGTCAATATTCTTTCATTCAATGCATTATAATATTAATAAATATATTAATTTATCAGAAATTTTGTAGCATGTGTAATTCTCATATACATATGAGAATAATTTATTACATATTTAAATTATGAATTATATTATATTTTTAAATATTCATTTATAATTCGTGCATCGGCACTGGTATTAACTAGTATTATTTAAAAATTGAAAAAGTGGGAGTTATGGTGAGTGCCCATTGTAGATGCTCTAAGAGTTCAAATGCATATCAAGAGTCATCCAATTCATGAATCTAACTTTTGGAATTCCCAATTCATGAACCATCCCTTGAGTTGCCTGTTCATGAATCCAAAACTCTTGACTTTGAGATTCGAAGAAATACCCAACATAATAGCCTAGTTTATGTCATTCATGGAAAAGTTTCACATGCTCATTTATAGGATTTCCAAATTAAACTCCACTGCACCAATGGTCAAAAGTTGATAATTTTTCAAGGAAAACAAAAACAAAACACATAATCTCAACTTTCAGGGATATGTATGCGTTAGATGTGAAATTATAAAGAAGTTCAAATGACATCCTAGGTGCGCATTTTTTGCACAGTTTTAGCACAATTTGTGCACAGTTTTTGTGAAGTACAAATTTTCCATATGCTAATGAGTATATTGATTCTATAATGCATTAGATGTGTATAAAATTCATTAAGCAATTATAAAATTCATTAATGCTAATATATCATGTTTTATAAAATCTAAACACCCCTGAAAATGATCCTTTTTTCCATCAAATTAATGCATTAGATGTGTCAAAGTGGTCCAACACATGTATCCATTCATTAACGTAACATAATTCATGCTATAAATTCTTCCTGGATTTGTTGGATTCGCTAAATGCTATTGATTTTTTTTATAATTCACTTCATTTCTAAAAATTCTTATTACCAAACAACAAAAGGCAAGATTACAACAACCTTAAAGTTTTGAATTAAGTACTTTGGGAGCCTCATTTACTACCCCTCTCCCTTTTTCTCCCGTGGTATAGTGAGTTTTTTATGTGAGGGCGATGTATATCAAGTTTTATAAAATCTAATCACCCTCTAAAAATGATCTTTTTTTCCATCAAGGATCTAATGCACGAAAACTTGACAAATTTTCCATACCTGAAGTCCATTGCTTCCCCATGTGTACTTCTGTTTTCTTGGAACTGTTTTGTAGGGTGTAAAATATAAAAGAAGTGCAAACAACATCCTAGGCGCGCTTTTTTCGCACAATTTTTGCACAGTAACCCCACTCGATTGTCACGTGTCAGTATTTAACTGGCTCCTCACCTCCCCACATACAATTCCCCCACATAAAAAATTTTGGTACAATAAACGTAACGATATTAAATTAACGAGAATGAGAACCACTTATTTTTTTAAAAAAAAAACAGAGTGCAACTGGTGTGCGGATCTTGTGAGAAGTGGGTGTGCAGATCTGGTGCAGTTGATGGTACATTTACAAATAACCATAGGAGTACAACTTAAGACTCGAAACATAATATAAAGACATAAGATGATGTCCAAAATTTTCACAATCCTCAAAAGTCCTAGGATCATCAACAAACCAGCAGTTCACCACAATCTCCAAGTTCCTAAAATCTTACTTATTTAGTTCACATCACAAATGTAAATGACAAATTGCATCAACCTCTATATGTCATCACCAAATGCTAGCTTGATAGCATCGCCAACCAAGATCGCCTGATCCTCGCTCTCAGTCTCCTTCCAGGCCTTGTACTTCAGTGCAAGCTCGGATTCCCTGCACCACTTCTTGAGCAACGACAGCGAGTATTTCCCCGGTCCCTTCTTCCCGCTTGGACTCGCGATGAGCCACACTCTGCTGCGCGGGTCCTCGAGGCGCTTGTGTCTTCTCGGAGATGAGGCACTAGCAGCACTTTCATCAGCAGGGATCACTTTCTCCTGCCCCTTGGATGGGGCATCAATGCGCATTTGAGTTGAAACTGCCCTGGGATACCTGCTGCCACCTGCAACTGAAAGATGTAACACTGCACTGGAATGATGAAACGGTAAACAGGAACGGAGCTATCGACTCTATGTACACATACAAACATTCTAATTTTAATGTACCGAGTTTCATAAAATCTAATCACCATCTAAAAATTGATCTTTTTTTTATCATCAAGGGTCCGATGCACGAAATTTTAACACATTGTCCATACCTGGAGTTCCATTATTTCCCCATGTGTAATTCAGTTTTGTTGGAACTGCTTCTGGTATGACTTCCTCGCCTTGGTTGTTCTGCTCATGTTCTTCAGCACTAGTTTCGAGCTCCTCTTCTTTCACGGTTGGGAGTGTTTCCAGCAACCGTGATTGTTCTGCTGGATTTTGGAGCAGCTTCCTTTCGTCCAAGTAATCAAACAATGTACAAGATGTTAAGGTACACAATCGGGCATTACAATGGAGAAATGTAAACGTTACACAATTTATCAAGTTGTAACCACAGTGGAAAAGGATATTGTTTTCTTCGGCCTTGTTCATTGGCCCGATCAATGCGCGAGTCCAGAAGCTTCAGTTCTCTGGAAATCCACTAACATAAACAGAAGAAAAGTACATCAAGACTTGAGAAGTTCATCTGATCCCATAATCAGTAAAGGAAAAGCAACTGATTTAACTATTTCCGATATTTTAATTCTTATTAGTCCAGTGAATAAGCATAAGCGTGCACATTTTTTACACATGCAACTATAGATAGACGCACATGAACATGAAGGTATACATAGTGGCAATATGCTAAAACTTGAGGATAATCAGAGAAATTTGATTCTATAATCAGAGAAAGAACATCAATTGATTTAACCAACTCCGATCTTATAATGCTTACTTTTCCACTGATTAATCATAGGTGCACATTTTTTGCACATGTAATATATGATCATAGGAGCACATTTTTCGCACATATAACTATAGATTGACACACATGAACATGCATTTTTTGCACAATGTAATCTATAATCATAGGTGCACGTGAACAGATCAAAATAGACAAAGTGGAAAAAAGCTAAAACTCGATGATTTAGATGTATATACTCATTCTATGCTTGCTTTAAGTGCAAGAAGTTAGTGTAGGAGCACACGATAGATTTTGAAAGCTAGTATCAAAGAAAAAGTTGAGACACATACATGCTTTGTTATGTCAACATGAAGACTCCTGGCCTTCTTTTGAAGCTCGGCCTGTGGAATGAAATACAATGAGAAGTCAGAGACTAAAAAGGAAAAAAACAAGTATAAACATTGCATTGTGTATATCAATAGCCTAGTTTATGTCATTCATGGAAAAATTCAAAATGCAATAAAGCGCTAATGGTGAAAATTACCGAAGCACGAAGCGCTGAGCGCAAGCGCATGCTTTTTGGATAAAAGCGTATGTAAAACATGAACTAGGAATAGTTCATTAATGACACAACATAGAAAATAACAAACTTAGAATAATAACACAAAATCATAAAAGGCAAATAAAGTTCAACACAATACCATTCAAAGTTATAAGGGTAGTAAGACGAACTGAACGTCTAAGATCGAAGGATTCTTAAATTATTTATCATAAAAGGTGAATTAGTTAACCCTAGAAGCTAATATTTAATTATAAAAAAGGAAACAAAATATAGAAACCACACTTAGCCCAAAAGCGCATTTTGCGCTTTGACAAAAGCGCTAAAAAGTTCGCGCTTTGTGATACAAAGCGCTCTACCCTGCACTTAGCACTTTAGGCACACATTTTTTGAAAATTGTTGCGCAATTTTTGCACATTTTTTCAGCAGTTTTTGCACATTTTTTGTGCAGTTTTTGCACAATTTTTGCGACGTAGATAGACATGCATGATCATGCTGATATTCAAAGGGGTGAAGACAGCAAAAATGGTGGTGCAAATATAATCACCCACAGAAATTTTGTTGGGAGAGGTTTGAAGACACTTGATATCACTTACCACTGTGGGCTTCGGAATCAAGCCATCCTTCACTTTTTGCATTAGTTCCACGCATTCTTCCTGCGATGAGGATGACAAATTATATCAGAGAAGCATAACTTTAAGCAAGTGAAGATACTTCAAAGAAAATCATGTTACAGAAAATTAGGGATGATTCAGGGTACCTCCTCGAAGTCGCCGTCTGACAGTGAACTCAGACGAATCTCTGGTGGCATCTTGGACACAAGAAGGACCATCTCCCCGCTGCTGTCCCCACTTGTACTTCTCTTTACACCTGATAATACATCCATATCCACCAAGCAAACAGATCAGAGTCTATGTTCTGGCAGACAAAAATTTCATACAAGACTTCAGATTTTGATGCAAATTTAAATGTGTGGAAGTCTATCACTACAGTATAAGTCATTTCTAGGTAACTTAGCTATAGAACATAGAGAAGTGGTATCTAAATGAATCACAATAGCCAGAAAATGATACCATGCATGATGTATAAAGCTTGATATTGGGGTGTCTTTGTATGATGCTAACTGAAGTTGAGTTCACTACTTATAACTGAAAACTTTCTATAACCAATTGATATATTTCCTAAACGGTCAATGCAAGGTTTCTTTACTATATATGGTTCATTATTCAAGGGGAGCAAATATGTGATGTACTTGAAACTGAGAGGTCCTAACATGAATCATGCAGATGCTGCTACAGGTCCACTAGATTATGGCCCTAGAGGTTGAAATTTGAAAAGCATTTGATTAAAATACCTGTGACTTGTAAGAGCTCAAATAAATATTTCCGAGTATAAACATTAGGATCCGTCTTCACCCTAATAAAGCTTCCTGTCACTTTCTCTTCAAATGCTTCTGGATCCTTTGACAACTCTTGCAACAAGCTCTTCCTCAAATACACAAGCTTGATGTTTTCAGCAATTATTGCCGCAAATTTTGATGTGCGGAAAACTGACTTAGCCTTCGGGGAGTCATTCTCCTCTTTCGACTTTCTTCTACTTTTACTAGCCACAGAGGTAGAACTTTCTTCTACTTTGTTCTCTGGGGATGTTATTCTCTTCTCCCCCTCTTCTTCCTCTTCGTCCTCCTCATCCTCCTCCTCTTCCTCTTCCTCTTCAGATGCAACTTTATTAGCAAAATGGGGCTTTAACAACCTACCAATTCTGCTCCTGTTTATAGCTTTCATCCCAAAAAGACTTTGAAGCTTTCCATCACACAAAATCTTCTTTGATGACTTCTTCTTCGGGTCAGATAGTTTCTCCTTCTTGGCGTATGATTTTATCAAGTTCTCAACTTCGAGCTCATCTAACTCTATAGAGGTGTCTTGACCAATTGATTCCAAAAAGCTGATGAGACGACTTGATCCCCACCCAGTGAAATGCATTGCCTCTGATTTAACAGTTTTAGCCTTCTTTGCTGATGGCTGACCCTTGAAATTCTTTTTCCATTTTGGTCCTACGGCACATATATCTTCCACATCGACCTCACAATCAGATCCGGATTCCTCATCGACGCCATCAAGAAAATCTTCCGCATCAAACTCCCCTTTCTTTTCTCTATCTTTGGCAGCTCGGACATCATCAACAGTGAAATGATTTTTCTTCTTAATCACTTCGTAGTAGTAATCCTTAAAGAGTCCTTCGTACGTTCTCATATCGTTAAAATCCACCGCCTCCTGCAAAAAAGTAGGTGTTGTGAAGCATACAAACAAAATTAAAAATGACATTACAGCAATGTGAAATAGTTTAAGTAAGCCACTTCAAAGCTGGAACAAAATTATTACTCGTCTTAAATGGACAGGAAACCCCTATCATGACAAAAACAGTACATCATGCTACAGCTGAAGGGAGAAAAATCATTGATACGTGATTTAATAGCAGATACAACATTACCACTTCCAACCAATTTACCAATTAGAAGCTCCCATCATAAAAGAACACAAATCTCAGAAAATTCGGTACACCAGAGAAAAGACGATCATAAATCTCAGCTGACAAAGGACTAGTCTTATAAAGCAGTTTCTATAAAATAGCTAATAGATGCTTAAATGATTCATACTCAAGATATTAGAAGACATTCAATTAACTGACTGATGAGCAATATGCAATCCTAAAACATCAGCTAACAATAACCAGGGCCACATCATCTTTTGTTACAGCAGCTAACAAAAGGCAGATAAATAAGTGCACATCCTAGAAATGCGAGCTGAAAGTTGACAAACTCAACCCCAAATCCAATCTGATACTGTAGACTATGCAAAATAGTTCAGATCCTAGTGTATAAACATTTATAGAGAACAGTCACAGGACCAACATCACATGGATCAGAGCATGTGAGTAGTAAAACTGTAAAAGAGGTAACCAAAAATGTCCATAGAAATGTCGATGTACAGACACATAATTGGATAAAATAAATTTAAAAAGCAAGAAAATAGCCCAGATAAAAGAGAATATGGGAGGAGCATCAGAGCACATGATTTTACCAAAGCCCAGTAGATTGTTGTTATTAACAAATAAAATTTCCAGCAACAAAAAAACTCAGTGTGAAGTTGATTTTGGCCAAACTTACTTCTCAACCATAATACCATCCTTTTTTTTGTTTATTAATCAGAAAAATGCAGAATTCAAAAGTTTTGATGCAATAGAAAGGTATTCTACTAGAAATACAGAATCAAATAAGAGAATAGGAAACAGGATAGGAAGCTACAAATATAACCAGAAGAGTTAAAAGGAATGTATTAAAATATCCAAGTAAGGAATAACCTAGAAAGGAATAATCATCCTAATCACAGACTTCTTGTACATCTCCCCTCTTGGCTCTACCGATCCAACTTTGTGCAAGACCAACTAACCTTTAGGAGTACAAATTCATGCACGTTTACCAAGCGAACTAACTATAATGATAAGTGTAAATGAAACGAGGTGCAAAGATGATTTGCTAGCAAAATTCATCTCCAAAATGAAACGCTCCTGAACCTTGTTTGGAATACATGTTCCCATTTAGCCATCCTAACTAGATATAGAGAAAAAAGTTCCATATATGTCACATCCTTATTTACCCACATTGTGCTTTACTAAACGAACCCCTACTGCAACATTCGATTACGGATAAAATACATTGGTGAGTTGAACATTCGAGGCTAATTAATTGCAAAATCCACGGCGAATTTGGTTCGCAGAAGAGGTGACAGATAAATAGCAACCAAAAGGTAATTTTTTTTAATTACATTTATAGCTGTTTTTGCAAACTGTTTGAGTAATCAAACATTTTTCATGTACAAAATAGTTTTTTTATCATCATAACCAGGGTTGTCAGGAAAAAAAATTGGTCTATTATCATCAGGAGCAAATACATCAATATACTTTTGAAAGTCTGTTTTAGATTTTTGTTCCTTCAGTACAGAAAAACAAGCTTCAGATTTATATAAAGCAATAACAAACATATCGTAAATATAGGAAAGAAAAAATCTCAGCATTATATTCCAACAATCCTACGACTGCTATAAAGTGATATCCACAGCTCCGTCATTCTTAAACTAGACTTGCATGTTTATATGGATAAGGACAGATAAGTGGAACCATGTTATAGTGAAAAATATATGTGAGTTAAAAGTTATATATGCTTCAGACATGGAAACTTCAACTAAGCAATTGAAAAGGAGATGAATGTGGAAAGCAAACACAAGATGATAGGATCCAAAGCAACACACTGTAAGTTTATTACAAACAAATGAGCATATCAATAACGAGATCGAGTTTCGGGTGATATCTAAACTCCAAAGTTCTCCGGAAAAGAAAGTGCAGAAATGAATACTACTATCCGTGCAAATGGAAATACCAAACTCATAGAGCAAATCGATTCTGAAAAGTAAAGAAAAGAAGCTTCATGTAATGGTAAACTAAAAATCCTAAAACCGCAATCTGACCAATATGACAATCACTAAAGACCACAATCTGAATATTTATATATAAGCCAGGGATCAGAGTGTAAAGAAAAGAAGCTTCATGTAATGGTAAAAATCCTAAATCCCGCAATCTGACCAGCATGACAATCACTAAAGACCACAATATGAATATTTATATATAAGCCAGGGATCAGAGTGTACTTCACACATGAGAATGAAACTGGAGCCATCCTAGAAGAGTCGGGATATATATAATAATGAATAGCACGTAAGCATGTCATATAGGTTCGGCCAAATACTTGTTTATACTGTCCAAGCAATAACTAATTAATTGAAAAAATCCAGGAAAGCACAAAAACAGAATCAGGAGATGCAGATGCTTGAGCACTAAGCAAGGATCCCTGTGCGATAAAGTATTTTCTTCCGAGCTACTATAGGCAAAAGAAAAAGTAACATAACACTGAACCTAGTCGATAAAAAATTCATCATTACACTAGCACAGTACACAAAAACTGTTAAGGGAAACAAACCAAGCTAATCCTGATATAGCAAGGTATTCAGTACTACTCATCACCAAACTTCCGGTTAAATCTAAGAAACAAGCTTTTACTCAATCTATATCAGTTCACAAATCTAAACGTTAATGAATGCAACTATCAAGCAATGAACTTAAAAACAAATAAGCAAATCAATAACATCTTACTGCTTCAAAAAGATAAATGCTATAACAAGCAAACCTCAAATTAGCTAATTCTGAATATATCAGCCAATATCATGCTACAAAAAAGGTACATCATGCTACAGATGAAGGGGGGAAAATCATTGATACGTGATTTACTAGCAGATACAACATTACCACTTCCAACCATTTTACCAATTAGAAGCTCCCATCATAAAAGAACACAAATCTCAGAAAATTCGGTACACCAGAGAAAAGATGATCATAAATCTCAGGTGACAAAGGGCATATCCTTATAAATCAGTGTCCATAAAATAGCTAATAGATGCTTAAATGATTCAGACTCAAGAAACTAAAAGACATTCCAATGACTGACTGATGTGCAATATACAATCCTAAAACATCAGCTAACAATAACCAGGGCCAAAAGGCAGATAAATGCAACTAGAAGAAGTGCACTTAAATAGAGTCAGGATTTTGTTAGAGAAGTACGCAGACATAGTTATCCCCAATGATAACAGCTTCATAGAATCCTTGATTTAAATTATTTTTGATAAACAAAAGAACACAAAACATTGTTTTTTGCAATTCCCCCCTCCTTTATTTTACCTCATCTCCTGCAAGACTGAAATAAGACACTAAATTGATAACTCTAACCGGCTAACGAGTGTCTGCACACAATCCTAGAAATGCAAACTGAAAGTTGACAAACTCAACCCCAAATCCAATCTGATAGTGTAGACTATGCAGAATAATTCAGATCCTAGTGTATAAACATGTATAGAGAACAATCACAGGACCAACATTTCATGGATCAGAGCATGTAACTAGTAAAAGAGGTAACCAAAAACGTCCATAGAAATATTGATGTATAGACACATAATTGGATAAAATAAATTTAAAAGGCAAGAAAATATCCCAGATAGAAGTGAATATGAGTGGAGCATCAGAGGACATGATTTTACTGAAGCCCAGTAGATTGTTGTAAAACAAGGAAAGGCAAGAAATATTTAGAAATTAAAATTATGAACATATGTTCTTTCATACCCCATCAGAGTCGACGTCCTTGTTTTCTTCAATCATCGATACCAAATGCAAGCAAAAAGCACAAAACCCTGAATCCCGTCTGACAACCACAAACTGGGCTTTAGGGCAGCACTTTGCGCATACTGCCTTGGGACAGCAATAGCAATGAAAAGAAGCTTTTCTTTTGCATAAGCAGCAAGAGTGCCATTCTGAAACAAAAGAGGAAGCATAAGAAAGTATTGTAATAGGGAGAAAGTAAAGGTAAAGACAATCCTAGAGTAAATAATGATAATTATGTTACTTAAGGGTAGCATGAAACTGGAAAATAATGATTATCATATACTGCAGATAAAAAAAGCTAGAGAATCTGAGAGGCTTACTGCATTTCCAGGGCACATCAGCGTTCGTAATTGCTTCGTCAATCTCAACACATTGAGCATGATAGGATTTAAGACAGTCCCTGAATGGAAAAAAATCCATAAGTAAAAAAACAGATTTAGTACACAGTTATGCTTGGAGATTATATTGCAACTTTAAGCCCTAAATATGCCATTTTTTACCACTAAAACATTCAAAGGGTGATAGGAATCCTAACACAATCGCAGGAAGGTATGGTAAACAAAACCTGGAAAACTAGCATAATGCACAAGCAGATTTTTTATTAAAAAATGATGCTGAAGGCACAAAACATCAAAAACTTCTATGAAGAAATAAGTCATCAATTACATCACATCTTCAATTAATCTGTGTATTCAACTACGGACATGACTTTAGAGAACCCTGAATTCAAGGATTCAGATAGGCTCATGCGGACATTCAAAATATCAATATGACACAGGACCAATCTAACGGTACTACAACAAGTTTATACAGATATTTGAAACTCTTTGTATTGCATAGTATGCCAAAAGAACTTATTAAGCAATCAATGAGGTGTCTTATAAATGTTGAGGAGAAAAAAGCACCTCCGAAGAATGGCACATATAAAGCAGAACAATGCAACAAATCGTGGAGTTCTAGTGTGTATGCAATATTAAACCAACATCGAATTAAATTCCATTTTCAACTAATAACTTGGACATTTTGAGTCCATTTAATTGCTTCCTTTCTTGTATCAGCAAACAGAGGGAAACCATTCATCAGCAAGAACACTCATATACATAACTGAAAAAAGCGGGCTAATAATTCAGATGCACTGGATCACTTCTTCAGTTCTTGTTTATTTGCTATATCTGTATGGGCTGAGATACATATATTAATTGGAATTAGGGTTAGACTATTTAGCAATATCTGGGAGAGGATTTCTTTCTATCTAACCTTCCAAGGGACAACAAAAGTCCATAATAAGATCCCTAGGCTTTATGGTTTAATAACCTTATGGACTTTGTGGAAAATGAGGAACAAACAATTGTATGAATCTGAAAACTGGGAGGTTATTAAGGTGGTTAAGCACATTAAAAGGAATGTTATGATACAGTGGCTGCTAAACCACTATGGGATGTATAGCTGAAGCCAAATTTTGGATTCAAATAGGTTGTGCCCTATTCTTTCAAGAATTGAAAACTAAAAAGGCTGAACTAATCGCCTGGGAAAAACCAACGCCAGGATTTAAAATAAATGTAGATGCATCCTATTTAGGGAGCACTAATCAGGCTGGTTTAGGTTACATAATCTGGAACCACGTAGGGAATTTTGATAGAGCTTACACAACTAACACTCAGACCATTAATGTACCGCGTCCACATGCTGAACTATTAGCAATCCACTCAAGACTTAAGGCAGCTAGAAATATACTATCACAAGTGGAAATGGATTGTAGGATTATGAGATACATGTTATGAAACTACAACCAACTGCACTCTAGTCTCTAGCACCATTAGCGCATCGCAGACTTAAGATGGAATCACACACATATAGACATTCAACCAAGAGAAAGTTTCAAAAAATATATTTAAGAACTCATCAGGATTTTCTCATGCCACCGTAACAGATTGCATCACCTAATAACTTGGACAGCTCCAGTTCATTCGATTACTTACAAGAACATGAGTGTAAAAACACAAAATCAGCAAAAAGGGCAGAAAAGGCTCATCAGATTACTTCAAACAAACTCACTTATAGTCGCAAATTCGAACCTCTCCGCCCTCTTTGCACACGAAACACCAATCCTCCGAATCCGTCTCCTTAACCACCACAGGTCGTTTTCCTCTCTTCTTCATCTTTCAGACTAAAAAATTGCTCCCCGCTGTATCCTTCAAACAGTAACACAAGAACAAGGTTAGGATCAAAATTCCGAATCATCTAATCCCACCAACCCTTCTTTTCCCTCTAAACATGCAAATGCTTTAAAACCCAAAATGATCCATGCAAAACACACCTACACAGCATTAATGCAGTTATACGGGGTCCCTGAACAGCAAAATGGTGATCGCTCAAGGACCCAAGTGAGCAAAACGATGAAAAAAGGGGAAAAGAGGGTACCTTGGGAAGCTGAAGTAGAAATGGCGCAGCAAAAACCGGTTCTTGAAG
>JAULKL010000008.1:3278942-3292625 GCA_032355745.1 Rubia rechingeri
GTTAAACTTTCTTTAGTGGTTGGGAGAATAATTCATCACAATCAATGTTGTTGGTTGGGAAGATGAAACGGGTTCAGAGAGAAGATTCCAGACGCGTGAACTTTTTCAAATGGGGGACGGTTGGGATTATAATTCTGAACGTGGTTTAAGTGTGGGTCATAATCCATTTGACCCAAAATTAACTCACCTAATTGGGTCTAAATGTGGTGGGTCTTTTGTATTTTTAAAACAAAACCAAGGCTACTATGGGAAATTCAGCTAGGATTTGTTTGCCAAAATTTGAATTAAAACGAAAGTGTGCAGCTTATGGTGAGACGGTAAAAAATGAAAGTGTAAAACTTATTCTAGTACGAAGGGAGTATTAAAAGTGTAAAACATGAATGCAAAATATTAAAATATCAACATGTTCATATAAAGATCACATGAAAGGCCCAAATACATTTAAATTAAATAGATTAGACAGAAACGTCCAAATGTTAATCAACACGTCTTCGACCCAATTTTCAACCCGATTTTGACCCGGTCTTAAACTGGGCCTTGGTCAATCGGGAATTGCAGCTCGTCATTTTCGATGTATCTTCATCATCTTCGTTGTCACCTTCTCTTGCGTTTCTTCTCCTTCTCCAATCACGTTAATCGACGATGATATTAAATTTTTGATCGGGGTGATTCCAACAAACTAGACGCTAATGACTTCAATTGACATAGCTGCAAATCTTTCAATTAATGATAAAACTCGACAGCTACTGGAGCAACGGAGATCCAACGCCAACAGGAAATTAGGTTGCAACAGGAGGAAGACAGCAGCTTTTCAGTTTTCTAAAATTTACATTTCAACCCCTGACCTTTGAAAACAATTTAAAGTAATTTTAATAAGACCCCAACTCGAACAAAAAAAATTTATGAACTGCAATTTGAACTCAATCTCACTGTAAGATTGGTCTAATTTAAGACTTCGTCATTCTCAGCCTGTTTCGTAGATATGCGGCCGTTTGTCGGGCCTGTATGCTGAGGCTTGATGAACCTAAACTCATGAAGACGACTTTTTGGTTTTGTAAACCGGCTAAGGAAACAAACACAACTAAACCACATTTAACCATAGCAAACGCATATGTTCGGTTCAAAACAACCAAATGTACTTCAAATATGACTGCCGCATCCTGACCATGAATGGCTGTTATGCATGGTTTCTTCCAGGAGAACCAGGAAACAGAAATCCAAACCATCAAGTCTACTGGTCAATAAGCATCATACAAGTTCTATTGAAGTACAGAAACATAGGCAAATCACGGCGGGTGACATCGGCCGAGAAATAACAGCATGATCCTTGAGGGCTACCTGGATTTGAAATCCTGACAACCGTCATGGTTAAATCAGGGAGACTAATCAACAGAAGATGACTTTGAGGCATCGGTTCTTGGTGGCGATTCTTCCAAACAGCTCCGAGTGTCCTCGCTGATCACCCCAATGGACATCTTCTCCACTTCTTCTTTTGTGTATATATGGATCTTTGATACCACTTCACAGAATTCACTGCAAGTCAAGTTACATTTTTGCCTTGAGAAGACTGGGATACACACGATGCAAAGTTGACACTCATAATGGATGGGGACAAAAATGGTATGGCTGACACGTATAGTGCTGCTTCCCAATTTAGTTCGAGTTTGTCCGTTACATTTATTGTCATCGAATAATGTAGTGTCCCGATGAGACTAAATGAAAGGTAACTTGAACAAGAATGAAACCAGTATGGATGCAACTCTAAATGGCTGACTAAGCATGACTATATAATTGAGAACCAAGAAATTATGTTCATAACAGAGAAACTTATTTCCATGGGTCATCCCCAACAACCATCATGTCGTTGTCACTGTCTGTATACAGAATGCGCCAACCTTTGCTCGGGTCTCGTAACAGACCCTCCATGCTAAAAAGTATCTCCAATTCCATCATCAATTCCCCATAGCTGCGGAGTTTGGAGAGATCTATTGCCCTCCCCACCAAGCTCCTTTGCTTGTGAACCTTGATATAGCATAGAATTAACATTGGTGCACACAAAGGTGTAAGCATTGTAGGAAAAACAGATAGAAATTTACCTTAGTGCAGCTTCTCCTGCTAGAATTTGCGGGTTCATCTATTAGAGGAACACCAAACAGTTTACAGACTGAACCAGAACCCTTGGTTTCATCTCTCTTATCACTCAAAGAAGCTCCGGAATTGGGAGCAAGGGATGCCTTTTCCAGAGGCTTTTGCGGATAATTCAGATTAGTAAGTCTTTCTTCCTCCCTGGTAAGACCATCTCGGAAGAAAGACTCCTTGGTTGGTGCATGGTTTTCTTTTGGAAGACCTGATATATAAGGAAAGAATGGCAGATCTTGACCAGCTTTGTAGACTCCGCCATAAGGAAAAACCATGTTTCGAGTGCCTTGTGTAGCTAAAGGATAGCTGCCACTGCCAGATGTTCTTCGACTGAAAATGTTGCTACCAACCTCAGGCTTCCGCCAAATTCCAGAACCGAGTTCAGTTTTTCCAGTTAGAGATTTCATTGAACAAATTTCTTGACCTTGCAAGACCTTTGGAAAACAACTTGATTCCAGAGAGCCTGAGTAGGTGATGGGAGGCTGACTTCGGGAAAAATCACCAAAGCTTGCCTTTTCCATCCTATTGGACAAAAGGCTTTGAGGTGCAGCAACAGAATGCATCTCAAAATCCAACTGGCGGTTTATCTTATCACTTCCAATTTGATAATTATATAAAGGGTTGAATATGTTTAAAAAAACCTCGATCAATCCATTAATTGTTTTAACTTTAACAAATGAAAAAGATTTTCTTTCAATTATTTGTTTTGGTTATATTTGACAATTTCACGACAGATCCTTTTGGCTTATAAAAGGATTGCCTTTGTCTTCACCGTCAGCAGAGTATTCCAGTAAAGAACCCAAATTCAAGTTATAAGTTCCTATACGAGTTTTCATTGTTCTTCGAGATAGTCAAGCTTGCGTGGAAAAAAGGTAGGTCTTATGCACGATTCTCGTAGTTGTATCTTCATCTTTTTCTTCTTACGTTGTTTGACAGATTATTTTTTGCCAAAAATCCTGTAAATGCTTATTTGTTTCATATGGATGGTTTGTTTAATGTGGAAGAAAATGGCTTTGCTATTAGGAAATAAATCTAGTAAATGATGTTCTTATTTATTTATTTGAAGATTTAGTTCATGATGATAAGAAATGAAATTTTAGGTGGGAGAAAGATTAGGGAAAATGGATAAAGACCGTGGATTGTAAACATAGGGTCAATCCCTTTGGTATAGAATCCTTAACCTTGTTTTCCTAACCCCGGTGCCTTCTATGTTGAGGATGAGGATGATAAAGTTGATCCAAACATATCTGGAAAAGCTTATAAGAATAAGTCTATTAAAGATGTTGAGGGGGGAACTAAATGTGGTCCAATAACTTAACTCTCTGTAATTTGCAAACCTATTTAAAATGATAATTGCATCCATGCTAACATTATTCATGAGCGTATGGGAAGTGTCTCGTAGACGTGTTTAAATTGGTCGACCCGACCCATTTGACCCTGCCCATTTAAGTCGGATCGGATCAATGTTCCATTTGGGTCAAATTGGTCAGGTCAAAATGGGTCGGTCGGATTTTATCCAATTAAATCGATCCATTTTGACCCATTTGTAATTTTGCCCCATTTTCTTGATTTTTTTCAAATAAAAGAGAAATAGTTTAATACAATTTATCGTACAATAATTTATTTCAAAAAAAAGTTTAACATTCTTGAATAATAACATAATTCTCCTTGGGGAAAGAACAAAATCAATTTGGTGGTCAATATAATTTACTTCATAAACAAACAAGTTTAAATTTTTGAAAAAAATAATTTATAAAAATAAAAATATTTTTTTAAAACTACAATTAATTATTACTAATTACTGATTAAAATATTAAAAATTTGTCAAACAACATTTTTAAAATATTAAAAAATTTCCTCTTTTTAATTTTATTTTTTAAGACAAGGGTAAAACCGTCTTTTCATCAGAATCCGGAAGAAAAATGTTGACTAATGCTTAGCGGAGTCAGGTTATTTTGACACTTTTTGAGATAGTAGGGTTATATTGACACTTTCAACCTAAAGTCAGGGTTATTTTAGCACTTAACTCTAAAAAATTAATATGATTTGAGTCAACATGGGTCGATTTGTGACCCGACCCGATTCGACCCAAACCTATAGAAATTTTGACCCGACCCATTTGACCCTTAGTTTTGGGTCAATTTGGGTCGGAACAGCTGACCCGCCCCAACTCGCTTAGTGTCTTGCACTTCTTTCAAGGTCTTTTTAGTACGAGTATCATCTTTTCCCGCTTGCTGGTTAATCTAATGCTTTTGCTTCATTGTGTTGTTAATGACCCTGATCTCTTCTCATTGTTTGTCAGGAAGCCAGTTGAAACTGCTAGGATTTCTATTCATCTTTCTTTGACCCTATCATTTTAATTGTGATTATAAAAACACCATTCCAAAATGCCTACCGCCAAAAAGACTCCTAGGACTAGAAAGACTGATAGGATTAGCGAGCTTCCTAACAGTATCAAAGAAAGCATCCTAATGTGCTTGCCAACACGAGATGCTGCAAGAACCAGCATTTTGTCTAGGAAATGGAGATATACTTGGTGTAGGATCCCACAACTTGTATTAGATGATACAATTTGCGATCAAGTTTCACGTAGGCGAAAACTGGTAGGAATCCTCTTTCAAATCCTGTCAATCCACGAGGGACCTATATTCAAGTTTGAGCTGACCATAGCTGGTGTTGAAGGATGTGCTGAAATCGACACATTGATTCTGCTTCTGTCTCGGAGTGGGGTTCGGGAATTAACCCTCAAACTCCGGCTGGTGGGAGAACATTACAGGATGCCGTCATCCTTGTTCTCCTGTACTTCTCTCCAGATTTTGAACCTATGGGCTTGTCATATTGCCCCTTCCCTCGATTTCATCGGTTTTCGCCAACTGGTTAGCATGTGTTTGTGTGAAGTTGTTATTTCAGCTAAAGCTCTTGAAAGTTTGTTGGCCAAGTGCCCGATGCTGGAGACGCTGATGCTGGAACTCTCAGATAACTTGAACTATCTTGAGATTGTTGCGCCGAGGTTAAAGTCATTCCTCCTCCATAGCCCTGTAAGGTGTGTCTTTTTCAGAAACACTCCACTTCTTTTGAAAGTGTCTTTGGATAATAAGGGAGCAGAACAATATTTCGGCAACAAAGTAAAAGGTCCCAATGAATTTTTCCGCGGTCTTCCCAGTCTTGAGAATCTGAAGATGAACTATTATTTCATCAAGGTAACTGCGTTATTCTTTCACTTCTTGCTATGAGGTAATTAATAAAGGGTACTTTGGACTGACTATATCATAATGTTTTTTCTTTCTTTGAAGTCTTTATGTGCAGGTGGATTCCCTGAAAAGGTTACAACTGCTATAACCCACCTTAAATATCTCACTTTGGCCACTATATCTTTGGATGTGGAGGATGAGCTTAAGTTTCTCATTTACTTACTCAGAAGCACCCCCAACTTGGTCAACCTGGAGCTTCAAGTGAGTTGATTAATTAGCTTGAGTTTTGGATGCATTACAAATCAACTTTAATTTCTGCCATTCATCTTTTTTTTGTGGTTTGACTCGTCTGGATGTTGATGTTACTGAACTGAGACTCTATAAATCACTGTGAATGAACTCGGATTCATATATAGTTTGTCTAAAACTTGAGGAAATAGGATGGAGCATACTAATGATCTTAAGGTTGTAAAGAGTAAATGCTCACTCAGGTTCGCGTTTTTTCCCTTCCCGTAGGTCTCTGATGAAGATGAAGAAATCGCTGACATAACTGCCAACCTGCATGATGCCTCGGACATAACATTGGATAAGCTTCAGAAAGTGAAGCTGCATCACATACATGGAAACCGGGTTGAGATGAAGTTCATTAGGTTTGTACTGGAAAGGTCGCCGAGCTTGGAGAAAATGGTGATACAGCCTCTGATAGATGATGATGATGATGATGATGAGAGGGTAAGTGACTTGGAGATTCGCATATTGAAACAGTTGGCTAGATTTAGAAGGGCTTCACCTGTTGCAGAAGTCATATATTTAGATCCCATTTTAGGATGAGTTTATTGTTTGGCCGCCTTCTGTTTTGAACAGAGATTCTCTTATTAAATTCTAGGATGGATGCAGGATTTATGGTTTAGGGTTGACAATGAACTTAATTGATAGGGCTATTGTTTCAAACTGTATGAGACTCTACATTTGCATTGGAGTTTGGCTGATTTTGAATGAATACTATATTGAATTGATATTGTTTTTATGCCATAATTGATATATTATTTTGATTGTAGAGTAAATTTTGAATTGATTGATATTGCTATTTTAAAATTCTATACTGATATTATTTTGAATTGATATTATTTAACTTATTTTTGTCTATTATTATAGGTTTATCACATTTTTTTTCATGCTATGTCGACAATGAACATAAACGAAAATTTTCAAAAGGTTTATTTTTCAAAGATTTAGAGTTGTAAACCATCCATCTCGAAGATTTTTATAGAACCAAATAATTATTTTTATGAAAAAATTTACTTTCACGTTAAACCCTAACAGAAATTTTTCTGAGTATCTCCTATGCGTATGAAATTCATTGAATATTGTACCAATTGAGGCAAATTTACATGTGAATAGAGAAGACGCTGTTTTTATTTATTTATTTCAATTATAATTTAAGTGGAAAATAAAGATTAATTCATAATGTATTCAATGCATAAAATTTTAAAGACTTACATTTATTTCCAACAACTCTAACTTTTCTCTTTATAAAAATTTCCTCTACTAGAATTTTCATGCTCGATAGTCTCATCTCCTTGGGTAGGCCACCAGAGTTGGCGATGAGCTCCCCTCACCCTCCCTAAGTCTAACCCACTCTTTCCTCCTCCTCAAACCACCTGCATTCAAACGCATAAATATTCCGCTCAAATAAATCTCATGGTTGATGGGGTTTGCATTGCATCTACGAGGAAAAAATCCATTGCGATCAAATCTAGCAATGGTAGCCGAGGTGGTGACTGCGGTGGAGGTCACAACAAGCTAAGAATTCGCTAGCTTCTAGATCTGACTAGTTCAGCACTACACGGCACTTCGATTCCAATCTTGGTCACAAAGATCTTGTGATGCACCCAGTTTTGCGGAACCCCGTGTTCAAACTTCAGAATGGTGTCATCTAAGGTTTAGCAATGTCAGAGACTCAGAGTTGATGGTCTGAAATTTGCTCACTAACTAGCACGCAAGATTTTTTTCACAAATCAAGGATATTGATACTTTATTTACCAGTATAATTAAGCAACAATGAAAATGTTCGCAAGCAAAGAGTATAAACTCAAAATTTTGAATATTTGATTGATAAAAATGGTCTATTAAAACGTGAATAGCCTCCCCTATTAATAGGGTTACAATCGGTCAAACCCTAGTTCTAATCAGAACGGGATTTGGTAAGTACTATCTGAGAAGACTTATGACAGGTTTAAAAAGTTAAAACCCTATCTAACTAAAATACCTAATCTAAGCTGAATATGGCTGAATTTTTCCAAGATAAACCTTGGATGAATATGACCTTATCTTATCTTACCAAATCTAATTCTAGTCAAATCAGAACTGAATATTCTAAACCCTAATGCACTGATTTTTGAAATTAAACCCTTCAAAGCCCACATGGCCAAATTAAATCCCAAAAAATTCAAAATGAAATAATTTACAATGATCACACTACCTCATTAAAAATCCGGTGGGAAAAAGTATAGTGTTTATCATATTGTCTTCACTTCCTCCGCACTCTTGAACAATTTATGCAAGAAATTGTCGATGTTGATTTCTTCTATAATTCTTCATCGTGAAAGTTGATCCATAAAAGCATTTAAAGCTACATTTCAAAGCTTCATTTTGCCCTAGTCATAGGACCCGCCATCATTATCATCATCATCGCTTCATTCTAGTGTAGTGTTCAAAGCATTTTGGCATGTCATCATATATGGTTGTAGTAGTCTTTGCATTTGCATCAGGCTGTTTTTCATGTGGGGTTGTGGGAATCTGGCCGTCAGCAAAAGAGTTGTCACTGGACAGTACTCGAAAAGGTTGACAAAAATAATGGTGTTGCTTCAGGTTATCTCCATAGTGCAAATGGGTTCTTCGTGCCCATAATGGGTAAGATCTGTGGCACTAATGATGATTGATTCAGGCGGGTCTGGCGCAGGAGGGAGGGGCTGGCGGGGAGGGGAAATGGGCTGAAGGGTGGGGTGAGAGCTCTTCGATTGGAAAAGCCCTAATTGTGGAGGAGCTCGAAGACAAAAGTATTTCCGCAAAGGCAAACACATTAAATTTAGTAAATTTTCAGGTGAATACATGAATGGAAGATAAGCCCATCCGCTCGGGCAGGGAAGAAGAAAGGTGAAAAACAAAAAGGGGAAAAGAAGAAGAAAGGGGGAAGTATTTCAGTCTTCTCCATTTTTTTCTTTCTTCTTTTTCTAATATGTTGGAAAAGTGGTCATTTTCTTGTTTTCGGCCAAAATTCTTGTTTACAATCGAAGTCAACGACGTCCACTGTTAGATTGGCACTTTCTTGTTTACCGGGGTTATATTGGCACTTTCAGCCTTAAGTTTGGGTCAGAAGTGTAAAAATTCCCCGAAACAATCTAAGCTGCATTGGTACAATTTCATATACGGGTACGAAAAATGATGTATTAAAATAAAGGGGGTACGGATATGAAATGGGTACGATTATAAATAAAAATTAAATATATGTAAATATATACACATTACTATTAAGGATTAATTATTTCTAAATAAAAAATAATACAACTTTCGTCCCAGTAAAAATGACATAATTTGACTTTTGGGGTTAAACGGCCCCAACTTTGACCATTTTATTCTATTATTATATATGCAAGATTATTATCATGAAATGTATTATTGAATTCATTATAACATATTTTTTTATTTTTTTCAGAATTTTTTCACATATATGGATAAAGATATTAGTACTTAAATATTGAGGAAGTTGACTTCAAAAGTCAAATTATGCCATTTTGGTTGGGGGTGGGAGTATAATTTTACATGTTAAATAATTTAAAGTAAATTAAAGATAATATGATTTTATATGGTAAATAATTTAAAGTAAATGAAAACATCCAAATGTAGTTCAAACTCAATATTTATCCCAATAACTAGCAAATAAACAACACAGATTATAGTTCGATGTTTTAAACAATAAAACTAAAATAAGCAAAATACCAAATAAACTTCATTGTCCAAGTCAAAGAAAAGCACAACAATAAGCATAAAAAGAGAATGAAAACATTAATGTTCAACAACAAACTCATTCTCCAAATCCGACTCATCAATTGAGAGGCTCACAAACCCTAAGAATCCAACGTCTTTGATAGATACAAATGCATCTCTACCAAGAGACTGAGGCATTTCCTCATATATATTTTTTATTTTATAAATTTGGGATTTAAATTTTCAATTTTTAATTCAAATTGAATAAGCTACAGCGTACCCATATCGTACCAAACATTATTGACCGTACCATTGACTGTATCGTACCAGATTAACCGTTGCCAAAAAGTCAAACTAACTCGGGGACATTTTTTACCGTACCCGATACGGGTATCATGATCTATTTACCGTACATGTTCTACCTAGGAAACAATTCATTTGACCTGACTGAATCCAACTGTACAGTACCACAAATGATTTATTTTTATTAGGGATATATACAAATATAACCCTATATAGTTGAGTACGTGTGAATATAACTATTAGATAATTTAAACTATAAAAATAACTCTAACTAATTAATGAAAGTGCCAATATAACCCTAAGTCACCATTTCTTGCGTTGACTGCATATAAAATGACTGAAATTCCCTTTGACCTACAACCTAATAGTGTTCTAAATTTTTTGCCTTCAGACCAACACCACCACCGTCAGGTTACCGTTGTCCACCACCACCCGGCCACCACCACCACACTTTCGCCCTCGCCACCACCACCACCCTTCCAGCACCGTTGCAACTTAACTTCGCTCTGCCACCACTCCCGCTCCTCGATGCCCAGCCCCCCACCCACTGAAATTGTAGTGCCATTACTCCCGCCGCTCGATGCCCAACCCCCCACCATCGAAACCTTAGAGCTATCACTCCCACCGCTCGATTCCCAGCTCCCCACCACAGTAACCCTAGCGCAACCCCATGTCCTGCCCACCGCCACCGCACCTTTACTGCACCACCTAATAACCCCCAAACCATCGCCCTAGCACAAAAACCACCGCCGCATCACCCCACCCCAACAGTCGCCACCACTCCGCCGCACATCAAATTTGAATTCGACAATGGCACTTGAGAAGATATATGTAGATCAATACCAAATCGGAGAAGAAAGAGGAGAAAGAGAAAGAACGGCGAGGAGAATAAAGAAAATGAGGAAAGAAAAGGATAAAAGAAAGAGAAGGAGAAAGGAAAGAGAAGGAAAAAGGAATAAGAATTTTTTGGGTTAAGGGGCATTACAGTCATTTCACTTTTTTAGTTTTTAGTTTTTTCAGAGAGATAAAATTGTAATTTCACATAATTCCGGACAAAATTTTCCATAATAGGTAGTTTTGAACTTTTACTGAATATCTAGGGTTATATATATTGGTACTTTCGAACACTGGAAGGTTATATTGGCACTTATGACAATTACTCAGGGTTATAAAATCCCTTTTTCTCTTTCTTAATAGCATTAAAAGTAAGACAAGTTCTCATGTTTGACCGATTAACGGTTAGATCAATTATTAGAAGTCTTATTTTCATAATTTTTAAGGTTGTATTATTATAACTTATATGTTAATATTCATTGTAAAATATAATATATTTTCATAATTATAAGTATCCCATTATAATAAATAAAACTAATTATCAAATCATCCTATTAATCACACTAATCATAAAATGACCCCGTCTAACGATTGGTAGGTCTACAAACAACACTTTAACAACAAATGTAATTTTTATTCAAACTATATTGATCTTTGATATTAAAATATTAATTCAAAATTTTAGTGGTAATAAAAGATTAATTTAAAATCTATCAAATGTATATAATTTTAAGGATTTTATTTAAATTCTAGTCACTGTAACTTTTCTCTCTCTGAAAATCTTCTCGACTGGGATATTTACGCTCGACAGTCTCATCTCTTGGGGGGAAGATGCCATAGTTGACGAATGCCTCAACTCACCCTCCCTCACCGCAAACTCACCCTCATCTCATCCCTAAACTACATGCATTCAAACTCAACAACCTTTCACTCAAATAAATCTCGTGGCTGAATATGTTCTGATGTTGCATTTACCAAGGTGCACTTAGACTTCAGCTCTAGAGTGAAAGGTGGTGGACATGGAGGTCACAACAAGCTAGGTAGCCGCTAGCTTCCAGATCTAAATTTTTTGACGATGCACACCACGATCGAACCCAGTCTTAGTCACAAAGATCTTGTGAGGCACTCAGCTTCAGGCGACGGTGCAGCTAGACTTTAGGGTTGTGTCATCAAAGGCCGAGGGAGGTCAGAGTTGAGAGTTCGATTTTATTTTTTTTCCCTTCTTAGTTTTTCTGATTAGTTTTTATGAATACATTCAATAATAATATGTTTGAATAATTTATTTGTTTATAATCTACCTAATGCATAACATTTTAAATATTTGTTTTAAACACCAGTCCCTCCAACTTTTCTTTCTCTAAAAATATCTTCGGTTAGGGTTTTCATGCTCAAAATTCTCATCTCTTGCCACTTCCTCAACTCAAACTCACCCTTCCCCTACTTCCGTCACCAAAACCACCTGCACTCAAACACATCAACCTTCTGCTCAAATAGATCTCGTGGTTGATGTGGTTTCGACATTTCATCTACCCAGCAATGACTCCACCAGGGTAAGTTATCACCACGACAACCAACGTGGTGTCCGCAATATATGTCACAACATGCTAGGTAGTTACCAGTTTTCAAATTTGACTTCATAAGCCACGCTCGATCCAAGTTTTAGTCACAAAGATCTAGTGATGCGGTCAGCTTCACGGGAGACACGCTCATACTTCAAGGTGGTGTCATTATTGTTTAGGGGTATTAGAGTTGAGGGTTTGGTTTTTGTTTTTTCATCATTTTTAGTTTTTCTGGTTTGGTACCTTTTAGTTTATGATATATTTTTCTTGTTTTGCGGGGTTATATTGGCACTTTCAGTCTAAAATTAGGGTCAGGAGTGTAAAACTCCCATGAAACAATCTAAGTGGCAATGGTACAATTTCGGGTACGGGTACGAAAAACGGTGAATTGTTTCAATTGATAGGGATATTGTTTCAAACTGTTAGATTGGCACTTTCTTGTTTACCAGGGTTATATTAGCACTTTCAACCTTAAGTTTGGGCCAGAAGTGTAAAAATCCCATGAAACAATCTAAGCTGCACGGGTACAATTTCGGTTACGGGTACAAAAAATGGTGTATTAAAATAAAGGGGGTACGGATATGAAATGAGTACGATTATAAATAAAAATTAAATATATGTAAATATATACACATTAATATTAAGGATTAATCATTTCTAAATAAAAAATAATAACATAATTTGACTTTTGGAGTCAAACTGCCCCAACTTCAACCATTTTATTCTATTATTATATATAAAAGATTATTATCTTGTAATGTATTGTTGAATTCACTATAACATATATTTTTAAGTTATTATTTTTTCAGAAATTTTTCACATATATGGATAAAGATATTAGTACTTAAATATTGAGGAAGTTGACTTCAAAAATCGAATTATGCCATTTTTCCTGGGGCGGAGGGAGTATAATTTTACATGTTAAATAATTTAAAGTAAATCAAAGATAATATGATTTTATATGGTAAACAATTTAAAGTAAATGAAAACATCCAAATGTAGTTAAAACTCAATATTTATCCCCATAACTAGCAAATAAACAACATAGATTATAGTTCGATGTTTTAAACAATAAAACAAAAATAAGAAAATTACCAAATAAAGTTCATGCCACTTTATATATATATATATAGTAACAGATTCATGTAATAACTAACAGATGCATGTCATCTTTCACTAGAATTGATTCTTGCCAATTTGATAATTATATAAAGGGTTGAATATATTTACAAAACCTCGATCAATCCATTAATTGGTTTAACTTTAATAAATGAAAAAGATTTTCTTTCAATTGTTTATTTTGGTTATATTTGACAATTTCACGGCAGATCCTTTTGGCTTATAAAAGGATTGCCTTTGTCTTCACCATCAGCAAAGTATTCCAGTAAAGAACCCAAATTCAAGTTATAAGTTCCTATACGAGTTTTCAATGTTCTTCGAGATAATCAAGCTTGCGTGGAAAAAAGGTAGGTCTTATGCACGATTCTCGTAGTTGTATCTTCATCTTTTTCTTCTTAAGTTGTTTGATAGATTATTTTGTGCCAAAAATCCTGTAAATGCTTCTTTGTTTCATATGGATGGTTTGTTTAATGAGGAAGAAAATGGCTTTGCTATTAGGAAATAAATCTAGTAAATGATGTTCTTATTTATTTATTTGAAGATTTAGTTCA
>JAULKL010000008.1:3340322-3353983 GCA_032355745.1 Rubia rechingeri
TTAAATGTAGCTCGTGCTCTGCACTTCAAAGCCAATCTACAAATTAAGTTCTGGGGAAAATGTGCTCTTACAGCTGCATATTTGATCAACTGGACACCGATGAAGCAACTCGATGGTCACACACCATTTGAGTTACTCTACGGATGTCTCCCAAATTATAAGGTTTTACATAATTTGGATGTTTGTGTTTTGCTTCCTACATCCCCAGATTCCATGACAAGTTTACACCAAGAAGTCACCGATATCTGTTTCTTGGGTATCCTGCCGGAAAGAAAGCTTATCACCTTTATGATTTGGAATCTCGTATTTTCTTTAACAGTAGCAATGCTGATTTTTATGAAGACCAGTTTCCATATGCTTTACTCCCGAAAGCCTCACCATCGTCGGATACCTCACCGCCGTTGGCCCCCTTATCGCCACCGGCCCCCTTACCGCTGCCGGTCACCTCACTGTCGTCGGCCACCATGACATCACCGGCTACTATGTCTCCGCCTATTACCTTGCCACTGGTTGACCCCGTTCCTTATGCTCTCCATGCGCCACCGGCTGTAGCTACTCTGACCAGGCTATTGCCGACCAGCACTCTGGCGCCTCCTCCGCCAACCTCGCCTCCATCGCCTGCTTTACCAGTTATGTCCCTTGAACTTCCACCTGTGGCTGAGCTACCAGCTGTACGACAAAGTGTTTACGATCATCGACCTCCTACTTATTTGGAAAATTATGTCTGCTCTGTTGCTGATAATAATAACCCCCTCATTGCTATGACCACACCTGCATCGTCACATTCCTCAGGTGATGCATTCTATATTCTTGGGTGTAGTAACTTCTAGTGCAGATGCCACCACTTACACTAAGGTTTCGAAGTATACTCATTGGCATGATGCAATGACTGATGAGATTCATGTGCTTAAGCACAATCAGACATGGACTTTGTCTTCATTATCTCTGGATAAGACTGCTATTGGATGCAAATGGGTGTATCATACCAAGTTCAAGTCTAATGGTACCATTGAGCATCATAAAGTTTGCTTGGTGGTTCTTGGAAATAGCCAAAAGGAAGGAATTGACTACACTGAGACATTTGCCCCTGTTGCAAAGATGAGTTCATATGTTTTTATCAGTTGCAGTCATTCGTGGTTGGGAACTGCATCAGATGGATGTGCATAATGCTTTTCTACATGGTGATTTGCATGAAGAGGTATTTATGCGACCTTCATCGGGCTACCCTGCACCTCTTGGTCAGGTTTGTCGCCTTCAGGAATATTTTTATGGTATTCGACAGGCTCCTCGTAATTTGTTTGCAAAATTGGCCCAGGCTTTACGTGCATTTGGTTTTGTTCAGAGTAAGGCAGATTACTCTCTATTTGCATTCACTCGTGGCTCAGTTTCTTTGTACATACTTGTTTATGTTGATGATTTGGTCATTGCTGGTAGTTCTTCATTGTTCTTCTCTGAATTCAAGAAATACCTAAGTTCTTGTTTTCATATGAAAGATCTTGGTACACTTAAGTATTTCTTGGGTATAGAGTTTGCTAGAAGACCGTATGGGATGTTGTTTCTTTGACAAAGGAAATATGCCTTGGATATTTTGTCTGACACAGGTTTATCGGCTTCTAAACCGACTGATTTTCCTGTGGAGCAACAGCATGATCTTGCGAAAGTTGAAGGGCCCCCTTTATGATAATCTTGAGCAGTATCGGTGCCTGGTGGGTCAACTCATTTACCTGACTATTACTCTTCCTGATCTGAGTAATTCTGTTCAGACACTTGCTCAGTTTATGAAGTCTTCTTGTGTTCCTCACTAGCAAGCTACGATTCGAGTTCTTCACTACTTGAAGAGTCATCCTGGTCAAGGTTTATTTCTCTCTTCACGTAGTTCATTACAGTTAACTGTTTATTGTAATTCTGATTGGGCTGCTTGTTCCATTATGCGACGCTCTCTTTCTGGGTACTTCGTGGCGATCGGTGATTCTACGATTTCATGGAAGACCAAGAAGCAACCTACAGTTTCTCGTTCTTCTGCTCAAGCGGAGTATTTTGCTATGGTTGTTGCCTGTTGTGAGTTGTTGTGGCTTAAGTCATTACTTCGTGACTTAGGTGTTGTGCATTCTACTCCTATGTGACTGTTTTGTGACAGTCAATCTGCTTTTCATATTGCGGCAAATCCAGTATTCCATGAACATACGAAGCATATAGAGGTTGATTGTCATTTTGTCCGTGATCTTGTCCAGTCTGGTACTATTGTTACTCATCATATTCGCACGACCAACCAACCTGTGGATCTGTTCACCAAGCTCTTGGACGCACTCAGTTTCATTCATTATTTGGCAAGCTGAACATTTATGATCCCCATGCTCCAACTTGAGGAGAAGTATTAAGGAATAACAATATTATGTGAATATTACTTGTAACTTTAAGTAGATTTAGATTCCTATTCCTATTCTGTATTGGTCTTTGTACCTCTACATAATGTACCTCAAAGCATGAATGCAAACACACATTATTACCCCTATTTTCAACACTCTTCTTTATTATTTCTTGTCGATTATCTCGTTGCTAGTATATTTCCTATTCATAGGTATTAAACCTTGAATTTCTTCAACAACTTCTATGGTGAACATACCATAAATTCAAAGACCTAAACAAATGAACCTAAACGGCAACATAACTAGATCCAAATAATCTAAGACTCAGTTCATCATCATTTCAACTTTATAAAACCAATGAGCTGTTGGGTTTTCTCCCATGTGAACAAAGAAAGCTGAGTTTAATTACATAGTGATTAAATCTGATCTTTTCAGTACATAGAACAACTAACCGATAACTTCTATGGAGAAAACAGAACTGTTAATCACCATATAACAAAGAAAAAATTGCACAAATTCTAACCTAAAATAGCTAACATAAAAACTAACACACCGAAAAGGTAACATTGCTAGATCAAATTTAACCTAAAGCTACGGGCATCATCAGCTCAACTCACAAAAGCTATCGAAGTCACAAGTTTTCTCCTATTTCCATAAGCATCAATCTCAGACAAAACAAGTGTCATCAGGAACAAACAAAAGGTGAATTTTTGAAATGATTAAATCCGATCTTCGCAAATCCATCAAGAATATTAGTAGATAGAACCATCAAACTAACTGGTCATTCTACTCCGCAAAAGGAACAGTAAATCACCACCCTACAGCGCACTAAACAAGCATAAATCCAAACCTCAAATTCTAAAAACATGCATTAAAACTAGATCAAACTTAACCTAAAACTCGGTGATTTAAATTGAAAAGGAAACCCTAGCTATCAAAAACTAACAAAATATAGATATAAAAAACAAAAACAAGAAAATTTAAAGGAACACGGGCACCTCATTATCGAGGAGCTCGGAGAAGCAGCAATTGGCTTGAGAGACGTGACGTCATCGCTGTAGTCCCGCCAGACACGAACGTGGCCCTTTATGTCCAGTAGGAAAAGTGCAGACATTGCTCCCACAATTGATTATGCTTCTTCTAAGTGGATTCGGATCAACAAAATCAATGAATTTAAACTTATGCATACAGGACTTATGTATCTATCTAATGTGTATCTATATCATTGGCGGTGAGGGCGGAGTCAACGCGCTCGGAGGTGCCGAGGCAGAGGATGAGCTGCAAAGGGCGGAGGAGGCGTTGCGCTGTGCGCAGGAGGGAAGGCAAGGGAGTTGAGGAGCACGCCGGAGGCAGACCCAATGAACGCATCGATGAGACGGCTGAACGACAAATTGTTCCTTAGAAATGTCTTATCCGGTGCATCGATTTCGAATGGTCTCTATGGGGATTTATAACGATGGATTTACAATAAGTTATAGTTAATTTTTAGAATAAGAGTATGGGAAAATTAGGTGGGAAAGTTCATGAAAGATAATAATGGTACCTTGCACTCCATCCATAGGGTCTCCTTATAGTCTCTGTGAACCTCATGTCAATTATCGTACTTTATGTCCACCCTTGTTCTACCGACTTTCGCTACCCAACTAGACAACTCTGCACGCTCTTTGGACAGACATTTGTCCGACTTATTAAAAACCAACAGAGTGAATTCTTTCCTAGTCATCCTACGTTCTAATGTTCTACAATGTGTTTTGCCTATTCCTACCTCCTCATCATCACAACCAAATCCCAATGTCGTGAGATGGCTATTTTGTGAACGTGACGTATATTGTCACGAGTCCTTTTTTTAGACATTATTGAACCTACATCAAAATATTCCACACAATCATGACTCTAACTACATATAAAATATTTTAATAATAAAATACCACATTAATATTGCTTTCAAACAAACATTAATTTTTTTGTCGGAAATGAGGAATGTAAGAGTTGGATGCTTGGAATCTTACCTTGAATCACAACTGATGAGAAAATGGATGAGGGTGGAGAGAAATGGAAAAAAAATTGAGGAAATGGGGTTTTTTTGAAAAAGGGAAAATGAAAAGAAAATGCAAGCTTGGTAGGTTATTTAATACCCTTTCAAAAACCCACCCTTAATGTTTTTCCCATCTGAGTGGTCTTCCAAACTCGGAAGACGTTCCATCCTTTATAAAATACCCAGGAATGGTTTCCAAACTCGGAACCCATTCACACACACACATATATATAAATTGAGCAAAAAATTGAGCCATCCAATAACCCCAAAATTAAAAACCAGAAACCCTAGCATCCAAAATCTACTCCAGCAATTACCCATTCTGATCACAATGTTGAGCCCTAGATATATGAAGAAGAATACCGAGGCGGCGAGCCACCGAAGCCATGAACCCTACACCGAACTCTTAGCATTGCAACGATTTTTCAACGAAAAAGTAGAGGAGAGGTATGTTGAATTATTCAAATGAAAGATTATCAATTCCAAAGTTATTCGTGCATCATGAATCAAAGATTTGTGTCTCGAGTATTTATTGAAGCATTTCAAGAACCAACATCTAGACAAGTTATGTTTAGAAGAAAACGTGTACGTAGAAGAGATTATTGAATTTTATACAAATTTAGGACAGAGCATGAACAATTGTGATAATACTAAGGTGAATGGAAAGATAATCGCGGTTAATAAGTTCAAGGTAGTGAATACTCTAGCTCCGAGAAATTGAACCCCGAAGATGGCCATGGCCCCGTAGAAATCTATCACCAACAGAGTTGGCTTTCCGTCACCAAAGCTACCCATGTAGCCATGGCTACGGAATACTTCCATAGGGTTGGACCGACCTTAGGTCCAGCGGACAGCTATGATATAGGTGAGTAGATGGTAGAGCAGAGGCTCATTTATAAGTGGGTGTGTCTAAATATTTTACCCATGGGTGGACACACGTGTGAGTGACTATTTGGAATCTAATACTTTTCTACTATTTAATGGAGGGTGTGAAAATAAACCTCGGTTATACCATCTTGATGAGTATGCCTAATGCCGTAAATGCTAAGAAAAAGGATTTCCCATACGGTGGCCTGATCACCGCGATGATAAATAAGACCGGTGTCCAACTCAAAGACCACCCACTCCGCTTAGAGTTTTATGACGAGGTGTGGTTTCAGCACAAGAGGCTGCAACTCAGTCCTGACAATAAATGGGAGCCAAGGGTTGTTCCAGAACAGGCAGTGAAGAGTGCCAAAAAGGAAAGTGAGGCGGAAGTTGAAAGAGTTGGAGGATTTGGATCTAGTAAGAAATTAATTTTTTTTAAATTTTGATGAAAATGTATACACTTGTCACTCTTATTGCTAATTGTGCATTATTATTTTCCTTTTGTGGAATAGGTTCCCAAAGCAGCTGGAAGACTACCATAGGTCGCTACCTTGAATGCATTCGTGGCGATGTTGAAAATACCATAGAGATGTTGGCTAGAGCGGAGACCCGTCAAGAAAAATTCTTAGAAGCTCAAGGACTCCACCTCAAACTGAGTGAGGATGAAGAGCCACAGAACTTTGATCTGGTGATGACGGACAGTGATGTGGATGACGAGCCGGGGCCGGTTGATGGTGGAAACCAAGAGAATGAAAATGACTCCGAGATTGAGCACATGTTCGGTTCACGCTACACGTTTAGAATTTAACAATGTTTTTATAGTACAATGTCTTTTGTGGATTTAAACAATGTTGGGAGAATGGTTGACACTTAGCTTTAATTTCATGCTACAATGTCTTTAAATTTGTTAACTTGTAGAATTCCTTGTGTTTGAATGGTTGAGAATTTCATGTTTAATTCCATGTTTTCCCTTTGTCATTTGGGTGATGTCTTTTTTTTTCAATTTCATAATTATGCCTATTTCATCAGATTGTTAACGCGATCTTTCAATTTAATTTATTAATTTATAAAGCTTCATTGTCAAAGATTAAATTATAAATTTGAAAATCTCTCGCAAGGTAGAATTTAACCATTTTAGGAATCATTTTCGAACCCGGAACCCATTCTGCCCTTTGCAGAGATGGGTCTGGTCGCTTTCTGAGCTAGGAAAATGTAGCCCGGCATAGAGTAAAGGGCCAAAAGAGGTTAAAAACTCAGAAAGATAGGTTCCGAGCTGGGGCGTCAAATCTGGGCCACCTCGGGTCAAAAAGAAAGTCAGCTTTTTCTTGAGACAATTTTCTTTATGAACTCGCCAGCTCATCGGGACCTAACCCTATAGAGCCGAATTACTTATCAGGAGTTCGTAATCTAAGTTTGGCCCTTCACATATCAGGGTCCTAACCTATTCCAGACTCGGAACAGACCCCGTATATTAAAAATAAACCCCAAAATTTCAGTCGGTTGTTTCTAACTCTTCAACATCTAACCCTAGTGGCATATTTCGACTTTAGAGTTGAGATCAGCTTCATTAATTCATCAAGTAAACACAAAATAAGGAGATTAACAATAGAAAAAGATGGTTCACGATGCATCCCCAGTTCCCAATCGACCGGAACCAATCCCGGGTATGATACCGTCAAATTTGTGTCCTTGCCTTCAGAATCTAGATACAATATTTTATGTGAGAATGAAAATTTGATTGATTGCAACATTTTTTACTTCAATGAGTATTTGAGAATTGGATTAGTTTATTCGTTAAACTATTTTAAGGACCAACATGTTGAAACGTTGTTTTCGTGCAAACCTTCGTATGTTGATTTGTGTTGTCAATTCTATAGAAATTTAAGAGAGGTCAATGGTGATTACACAATTAAGGTGGGGGAATTGATATTCCAATTAATTAATGGATTTTGAATCAAGCCCTAGATTACCCTTATAGGAACCCGGAAGATGTATATTCAGAAGACACCGATGGTCCATTGGATGATTGTTACTTTAGGAAAAATGGCCGCTAGTTATAGAGTACCCATACATTGATCCTATATGATGTAGTGTTATGTATTTCACCTAGGATTCAAGGGATTCAGGTAAGTCGGAGTTTTTTTTCCTCAAACTTCTACCAATAGATTCCCGTATTATCTACGAAATGATTGCTCGATGCTTAGTTCCCACATCCGAACACATCACCGAACCAATCTACAGTGCCTTGATGTTATTTTATCTGGCAGTAGGGGGGTAGGAAAATAAACCCAGGGGGCTGAGATATTTAGGCATATGCTTTATGTTGTCACATCAACTAGGTTAGTGAGGAGTCTCCCTTATGGGAATTTGATCACTAAAATATTGAGGAAGCTTGAGGGGTTGGCAATCACTGGTGAGGAGAAAGGGCTGAAGTACTTTGACAAGACCTATTTCGAAAATAGGGGGTGGGTGTTGGTCGATTGAAAATGGTGCCATCGGGATATAGAAAGAGGGAAGCCAAGCAAGAGGCCTAGAGTTAATGATGGTAAGTGAATTCTTTTGTTTCATTGGAGTTTCTACATTTTATTAATAAATTTTTATACATATTTATGTCTATGTGTTTAAGATTTGTAGAGTCCGAGAAATCCTACTTCAGGGGTGTTCGATATTGCTACAAGTGGGTGCGTAAGGAGTTTGTAAAAATGAAGGCCAAACTTTTGAAAATGGAGAAAATACAATTAGTGTACGAATGACATCTCGCTTCCACCCATCATTCTCGTCTTAATCGATCAAATTCTACGGGTGATCTTGAAGATGACTTGGAGTCGCAATTAACATAGAAGTGACATGTACCATCTTGATGGTTTCCCTTTGTTGAACTATTGATGCTTGTTGGATTGAATTTATTTTCTTGACATTTGTTTTGAAGACTACTTTGTGATGACTTATTTGTTTAAGTTGGGAAGTGCTATACTGAGGACATGATTTTAACTATGTATGTTTTTTTCATCGATCGGTGATTGGATTATGATTTAATCTTGGTTTTTGTTAATGCTTCGACCATAATAGAATCCACATTTCACAACAATGATAGAAGTCACACTAATTTGACACAATTAGTGATCACAACAAAAATAATTACAAGGGATTTTTCTACTACTTCTGTTTTCTTTTCTTGGTAACCTTTTTAGCCTTTCACTTTCTACGGCTTACCTTACCACCAACATCCACCCAAATTCCTTCATCATGATAATTGCGGCCTATGGAACAATTCAAGATTTGATTGTCCTCCTCAATAAGGATAGCCTCATCTATTCCAACACTCGTTGTGTTGTGACCAGATCCGACAAGTTCTTCAACATTATATTTTTCGATGAAAGTGTGTTTTCCTTCCACAACAATCTCCCACCAAGGATTGGAAGGACCCCTTACATAAAAAACCTGGTGTTCTTGAGAGGCCAATATAAAAAGGATCTTCCCATCAATCGATATGCTCCTATCGACAAGGGTGAACACAAAATCCTCGGTTCGCTGGCCACTGTTGAAATCAACCCACTGACATTTAAAAACTGTGACTTGCATGGTGACATAGTCAAGCTCCCAGATATCTGAAATTGTTCCAAAGTAATACTGATGAGCGTACATAGGATTATTAACACCTATATTATCAACATGCAAAGTTTCAGACACGAGAGAAACTCCACTATTCTGAGAAACGCCCTTATCATCCACTAATTTTGTGGAAAAAGTAAAACCATTTACGTCATACCCTCAATGAGAAAGCATGGTACCAAATGGTCTATGTACCAATCATTTAACTATTATTGGATGATCCCCCATGGCTACGTGATCAAGCAACCACAATGCAAAAGTCCCACTGTGCAATTGTAGGACTTCAACTTCATTGAAATTGGGGTTAGTGACTCTGATGGAATCCATGTGAATCTCTATATATGGGTTAAAATCTTCATGATTGCGAAGAACATATAGATGCACAGTACGTAAATCTTCAGCGCTAGGACTCAAAAGTTTGCCAAACCCCATGACCTTTTAACCATCCCTCATGTCTATGAGTTGGAACCCCAAACGAATCGACCTCATTCATGTAATCAATACAAAACTCGATGGCCTCCTTTGTGACATATCATGGTACAATACTTGCATCTAACCTATACCGATTCTTCATGAAATGCTTGAATATTTTCATGTACCTCTCGAGCGAGTACATCCACCTAAGAAACACAGGACCTTTCATGTACCTCACGCAATGCACAATCTTACATGGGTTAGGAATGATGATCAAATTGCAATCACATTCAATTCCTGCATTAGATTGTGACAATCATGAGACTTCAACCCAACCAACCTCAACTTTTCATAATTAATAATGTTGGAAGAATACGCGGCTGGGACCTTAACACAACTAAGGGTCTCACAACATGATTTCTTCTCCGGTTGAGACATAGAATAGCAAGCAGGGGGCAAGTAACAAATTTTACCTGAAGTCATTGGCCCCACGTTCTTTTTAATTCCCATCTCAATCAAATATAACCTAGCCTTTAGCCCATTATTCGTTTTCCCAGGGGTATTCATCAACGGCCCGACCAAAGAATCACAAACATTCTTTTCAATGTGCATGACATCGAGATAATGTCTAACATATAAATGCTCCCAATAAGGCAATCTAAAGAAAATGAAGCATTTCTTCCAACTCCCATCCACCGGCACTTTACTCTCCTTTTTCCCAAAGCGTTGGGCAAATTCATCACAGTATCAAATATCCGAGTTCCTGTTCATGCAACTGGTGCTTCTTTATCATCAACCTCCCCATTGAACCATTTTTAGGTGCTATTGTAATACTTTAAGTGGTATTGTAACACTTTGAACTTATTGTAACACTTTTACAAGTATTACCTTAGGTGCTATTGCATTAGATCTAACGTAAAAAAATTTAAATTTTAGGTAACACTTTTAAATATTTATTTAACACTTTTCAAAGGTTTACGTAACACTTTATAAGCTATTGTAACATTTTAAATAAGTGTTGCAAGGAAAGCGTTATGATAGCTCTAATTTGTAGTAGTGATAATAATATATTATATATAATAAAAATATGTCATATATATAAAAAATTGTGTTGGCTCGATAATATCGACGAAGTTAATGAATAGTATTAGTTAAGCTCAGTTTCGAATACTATTCGATATCGGCTCGAGTTCGGTCAAATTGAATTCAAGCTCCGGTGGTTTAAAATATCTTAAACCCAGGTCAAAATTTTACAAGTTTTATCGAAATCAAGCCGATAACGAAATTAAGATATTTTAAAACAGTCGAGGTGGGATGTAAATGAGTCGAGCCAAACTCGAAGAACCCTCAATACAAGATCAAGCTCGACTTAAGTTCTATATTTTTGGCTCAAACTCTAATGTGGATGAAATTAATTTTTCTTGATTTCTAAATCGAACCATGATTAAATATATATATTTTTTAGGTACATGATAAAATATTAGAAATACTAGAAATATATTAAATATATATTATATTGGCTCGACGATCTTTATGAACAATATTAATGAGCTCGAGCTTGATTACAATAAAAGTTTGGCTCGAGGTCAATTAAATCAAATTTGAGTCGAGCTTTAACCAAATTGTTCGTGAGTTTTTCGTGAAACGTTTGGTTCCTTTACACCGTTATCCATGATTTACAGCTCAGTTCATTTACAACCTAACTAAATGACTTCTATCCAACGGGTCATTTAGTTTTGACCCAACAGGTCACTTTGTTTTGACCTAACGGGTCATTTATCAGTTTATCCAATTTACTGAAATTTTAACTCAACTTGAAAAAAATTGTTGATTTATTATAAGAAATTATCCATGAGTCAGCCATTACCCAACCCAACTCGACCCGACCCAAAATTATCCAATAGATAACCTGTTATCCAACCCAACTCAACCCAACAATTAAAACTCATTTATGTATATTAACCCAATGGGTCATGATCCAATTAATCTTATCCAATAAGTGAAAATTGTAAATGTATAATGGTTATCCATCGGGTGACCCGACTCATTTTATGGCCCTAAGAGAGAGTTCTCCACGGAAGTGAAATCGACGGCAGGGATCCACGGGATAGTGGTTGTGAGCAGTTGTGACAGCTGAGGGTGAGAAGAAGAAGGAATAAAAGGAAAGTGCTAAATGCTTATATAATCATCTGTTGTTTGGTATATGCAAATATAACATCGAGTTTTTGAAAGTATAGTTGTACCCTAAATCATCTAAGTGAGAAGTTGTACCTATTCATATTATCGCTAATTTAAGCGAGCACTTGGTATAAATTTACATATTTTGCCTGGTCATGGGTATATTTGCACTTTTGAAAAACTTAGTATTATATTTGCACTTTCCAAGGAGAACGGGGAAGGGGGGAGGGGGGTTATCGAAGCATTTTACTCAAAAGGAAAAGGGGAAAAACATGGGTTTAGTCTTTTTATTTTTCATTTTCCTTTTTTTAATCCAGGGTAAAATTGTCATTTCATTAAATTCCGGCCAAAGTTTTCATTAACAATTGAACTCAACGGTGGCCATGGTTATATTGACACATCCATGAATAACTTAAAGTTATTTTAGCACTTTTTTCATTTTTCACAGTTTTATTGCCACTTTTAGCCAAAATGTAGGGTTATTTTTGCACATTACTCTATAAATAGTTTTCCATCGCCAATTTTTCACCAAGAAATTTCAAATTGTTAATTTTTTATTTTATTTTTCAACTAGCTAAGACCAGCTTATTTTTCCTGAATTAAACTAAAATTAGAATTGAATGGAATTCATTGATTCTTAATTTCTCACCAATCCTCTGCCTTCTCTCCATATTCACTAATAACATTCAGATTCTGTAGGCTACTTGCCTTGGGGAACCTCCTTCCCTAGGTGGCACAAAATCCTTCCTAACAGCCTTAAAATTTAAACATCCCACTCTGCTTTAACGCTGCCTAATAACCCAAAAATTCAGCCTAGAGTCAAACATCTTGAGGAAGCAAACTGCATGTATACTTAAGACAACGTACATAAATTGTCTTCCCACTGCCAATGCCTTAGTCAGAAAATTTCTTGGAGGAATGTGACCATGGAACAACTTGAGGCTTTGTTCAAACTGCAGGTTTTGAACGTCGTTATTTGGCCACCTGGACAACAAGCGTATCCTTCTTAGCTTTGAAGAAATATATGATTTTCAAATATATTGGATCAAAGGACTTTGGCCCTTTAATGGGGCACAGATGAAAGTTCTCATATGGACATCAGAATTGAATCCTCACACAGAATCATCAATTGTCCCCCTCTGGGTAACTATCAAAGACGCTCCTCTTTACTACTATAACTCTGTTGTTATTCAGTCCATATGAAATAATATTGGGAATTTTACTAAGAAATACACTACGATTGAATCTCTCATTAGCACTCAACTATTAAACTATTGTAGAGATTGAACTTATAAAACCCATAAAGCACTCCACATGGTCTATTATAGGTGTGTTAGGAAAAATTGTGCTTATAAGCAAACCTAACTTATTTTGGCATATTTTGGAAGTAGGGGGAGACCAATGTATACTTTTTTCCCAAACAATAGTTTCTGCTTCTATAGTAAGCACATGTTTCTATTATTTTGAACACAAAAAACTTCCTAACTTATAAGTAAACCACTTATAAGCCCTGCAAAAATACACCCTAAGAACAATAGGAAGTACGAAATTGAATATAAAGATGTAGGTTGTACTGCAAATTCTGCTGTAAGTCAGATCATTCATATGCTATGTGTAGGAATTTATATTTACCCAACCAACATGTTCCTACACATGGAAATCAGGAAGTGATACAAGAAGAATCCTAGTATAAGAAAACTGGTGCTCAAATCATCACTTTAAACTCAAAGAATTCTCAAGCTTCCAAGACTAACAGAGGCCTCTACTGCTCCAGAAAATCAAAAATATATATGTATATGGTCTCAGGTAAGTGTTCCTCTCCTGCCTTCATAACATTACCAGAATTTTTTTAAAAATCACCTTATATGTCTAATTGAGCTTATTAACCCTAATTCCCAATGTGAAAAATACATGAAAGAGCTTAAATTTGACAATTATACGTGTGCTGAAAATGGTCAAATATGGATAATGTGGACAAATTAAATTTAGATGTCACTAGTATGAGCATAGTTAATTTCTATTTGTCAATATTCTCAGTATATTGCCATGGGAGACGTTTATATTTATGGACCAAGTATTAGAAAGGGTAGAAAAGCACCATGGGATAATCGTATTCTTATTCCTACTATTGATACTTTTTTATTGGTGATTTTAGTGCAATAAACTTTGTCACTCAGAACAAATGCCCT
>JAULKL010000008.1:3655725-3670721 GCA_032355745.1 Rubia rechingeri
CGCAACTAATCCGGCCTCTCCTACCCTCTCAAAGCTTAATAGTGGTTCCTTGCCTTCGCCGCAACTGACAGATCGTGCTGTGGTTGCCAGAAGGACTGCTGGGTCCTCACTTGCCTGGAAAGACTTGACTGTTACCATAAAGGGAAAGAGGAAGTACTCTGATAAGGTAGTGAAGAGCTCAAATGGTTATGCATTACCAGGAACAATGACTGTGATCATGGGTCCTGCGAAGTCCGGAAAATCCACTCTCTTGAGAGCCCTTGCAGGTGTGCTGAATTCAGTCTAGTGAAAGATTTGATTTCTATTTCTATTTCTATTTCAGTTTCAGGCTTTCAGCTGCTTTTGTGTTGTTCTGAAAATTTTTTCTCTTCTTTTCTCCTTATTCAGGTCGGCTCCCTGATTCAGCTAGAATGCATGGTGAGGTTCATGTGAATGGTTCAAAATCACATCTTGCATACTCATCCTATGTACGTCTGCTGCTCTGTTTATCTGTTAGTGTGCTATTCTGTATGTGCTAGAGATTACCTCTACAATCTGCATGTTGCCTCTGAGCTGGAATATACTTGTATGTTTATGGGAAGGGGAAATTTCATCAAGATAAATATGTGGTCTCTAACTGTCAAATTTCACATATAAGATGGTTTAATTGGGTACAGATTTTCCCATTACAGGGATATGTTGAGAGGGAAACCACGCTCATCGGGTCCTTAACTGTACGCGAATTTCTGTACTATTCAGCATTGCTCCAGCTTCCTGGATTCTTTTGGCAGAAAAAGAGTGTTGTGGAGGATGCCATTATTGCTATGTCACTGGGTGATTATGCTAATAAACTCATCGGCGGTCACTGCTACATGAAGGGTCTTCCTCGCGGTGAAAGGAGGCGTGTCAGCATTGCAAGGGAACTTGTAATGAGACCGCATGTCTTATTCATTGACGAGCCTCTTTATCATCTTGACAGGTTTGTTTAAGGAAGTAATAATTTTGTATTAAGTAGAGCTGCACAAGCTCAAATTTCACAGTGTTGTATTACTTGTCTCATTTCCAAATCTAAGGATAATACTCATCTCTTCTACATATAAGCTCAATCTCCTCTGATCCATTTTCTTAAGGTCTTCGGTAATATTGGCCCTTTATTTCTGATTAAACCATTAATTTGTTAACTAACTTCTTATTATTTGTTTTCCTGGACCAGTGTCTCTGCTCTGCTAATGATGGTCACATTGAAGAAACTTGCTGGCACAGGCTGCACACTGATGTTCACCATAAACCAGAGCAGCACAGAAGTATTTGGCCTTTTTGACAGAATTTGTCTGCTTTCAAATGGAAATACATTGTTTTTCGGGGAAACTTTGGCTTGTTTGCAGGTAGTACATCTTGAAAGGATGAATTTTCTTCTTCTTTTTGTGTATTCCGGATTTAGTAGCTCTATGTGAACATTCAGCTACTATAAAACTAGCACTGCTCTGAACTATAGGCGCATTTGTCTAGACGACTGAGTCAATACCTCCACCTGATAGTGAGTGCACTGAGAAATTACGTAGAAGAAGTTTTGATTGGGCAGGCTAGCCCTCTAGGTTTCCTGAAATTATTTACAAGAGGTTTATATATTTAGTTAACTAAAATCTTATAGCAGTGGTGGCCAAAAGGTCAACATTGACAGTCTATCATTTCATTGGGATATATTGTTGTGGGAATAATAGAAGTGCTAAAGCAGAAAATTTTGATACCTTTGTAGATTGTACCATTTGTATGTTCATTCTGAGATGAACTTTATTTGTTGACTATTCTGTTCTTTGTTGGCAAAGCACTTCTCAAATGCTGGATTTCCTTGCCCAATAATGCAAAGTCCTTCAGATCACTTTCTTCGAGCAATAAATACTGACTTTGACAGAATCATTGTAATGTGCAAAAATTGGCAGGTACGTTCTCCATACCATGTAGTGTTCTTGATCTACAGCTCCAACTATTATTTCATGTAAATGATGTAAACTTATCTATAGGGTGGTACCTTTCTTGATGATGAAATTTTTTCTTATATTGAGGAGCATCAGATATATAATTTGTGTACATTTGCACACCTGTATATATAAAGGAAGTTGAATGTAGGTAAATGATCTCATCTCTACCATCTGTACTCAATTTGAAATTGATCACTTTTGCAGGATGATCATGGAGATCTCTCATCTGTTAATATGGACACTGCAGTAGCAATACGCACTCTTGAAGCCACTTATAAGTCATCAGCAGATGCTGCTGCTGTTGAGACTATAGTAGTAAAGCTGACATTCAAGGTATGACACCTTGAAGCTGTTGTTGAGACTCCCTCTGTCCCACTATATGGAAGGATGGAGTATTTGTCTAGGTTTGCTCTTTAATTTTATCCGGTTTTCATTGTTAGCTTGGGTAAGTAGTTATGCTAATGGTAAAGGACAATGCTACTCATCTCTCAAAAGCATGTTTAAATGAATTTGGCTTCTTGTAGATTATCTTCATTTGGAAAATGCTGCTGAGAAGAGATTAGTAATAAATATTCATTTATGCATTAAGGCTTCTCACATATATTAAAAATGCACTGGCTCACAGTATTCTTATTGATGTTGTCTACGCTGCTTTCTGCATATACTCACCGTATTCTAACTTCCACAGATTTTGAAAATGCATTGGGTTGCAGTATCCCTGCTGATGGATGTGAACATTACGCAGAGAACTAGTAGAAGGAGATCAAGGTCAATAATCTAACATTTAGGTTTGCTGCATTTAGGTTTCCATTCAGGTTTGCTGCATTCAGGTTTGTCTCCCTTCTCCCTGAAAAATGTCATTCAGGTTTGCTGCATGAAATTGTAAGGAAATGCTTCATGTGTATGTGAATAATTAACAGTCTGTTCTGATTTTTGAAATTTAATCTCGCAAGTTCAGGAGGTTAAAATTTTGTTTGAAGAAAAATTTATCACTGAGGTTATCTTTATTATTCTTTTACTCTGTTTAATCTTTGAATTTTTTTCGTAAAATTAAAGTATCATCTGAATGTGAACTCAGTTTTGGTGTTTTGAATGTTTAGATATTACTTTTTTATATGTTCTGAGGTGCTATGTTTTTAGTCAATCAAGTTATAAAGTTCTCTACTTCATCTAAGGTCATCTCTGCTCATAACTTCCCTTTACAGTCATTATTCCTTTATTAATTTCTTTACACTTGGTCATGCTGAAAAAGAGAAGTATTTTTTAGTGATATTATAGTAGTTGCTAATCTACGAAGTTAAGTTTAATATATTCTAAGCTTTCAGATGTGCATTTGTGATTCTGATAATCCCTTTTCGATTGAACGATAAATGCCGCTAATTGAGGTGGTGTACTGGATGATAATTTAGGGGCCTTTACTTCTCTTAGGACAGTGGCAGTATGTCAGTTGTCATATCTTTGGTTGCCTTTTCTAATATGTATGTCATTTGATCTATTAGTGCTGAAAATTGTGTTTGTCAGATATCTGAGTAACAATGAACATTGGAGGTAGCATTCCACCAAATCTACCTGTTACGATGCATACATTGTAAGCTACTATTTGCAAATTTATTCCTTGACGTATAGCTTATAGCGGTGTACATAAAACTGCACAACATGTGATAGTCTTTACCTCAGCCAATTTTCTTTTAGATAAAAATCTCAGTGGAAACATTCCCAGCTCAATTTCTATCCTAAATGCAGTGGCAACTATGTGAGTTCTTAACCACGATTGTCCTTGAATTTGCTATATATGTTTGAAGCTTATTGATGAAACCCATAGTTCGGCCTCTTAGCAGTTCTTTTAATGGTGATCAATTATTTGGAGATATACTGGATGCATTTGAAGGACTTGTAGGTTGAAAGAACCTGTATGACAACCTTTACCTTGGTGCGAGTGAAATTTTGATTTCCAGAAAATTTCAATGTTGATTCATTTTTCTATCTACTCAAGGAATTATCAAGCAACAATTTCAGTGGTCCACTTCCATCCTCAATACAAAATTTGTAGCACAGTAAGTTTTGATTTTATAGTTCAGAAATTTTAGATGGGATTTTACGTCTACTTAACTAATTTTACTTTTGAATGCATCTGTTTGCAGTTAATAAGCTTTTGGAAACTCTTGATATGTTTGAAGGATCTTTTTGTTTTAAGGCGGGATTATCAAGACACAGCTCGGGCTGGAAGTACATAGTATCTTATAATATGAGATTAATTTTACAAAGAAATGGAACACACTTTTAGTGTATTTTTACTTAAAAATTACTTATGATATGTTATAATTGGTCTTTAATCACACTTTTATTGTTTTCCCACAAATAATTTTTTTATATAACTATAATATGGTCATGGAAAGACTCTAATTTTCAAGAAAGAAATATGAATAAAGGAAAAAGTGTGATAATAAGATTTTATACCACATTTTCATTTTTCTTTAATCTAACTTTATTATGTTAATTATGATTTAATCGTGCTACATAAATTATTGTCTTTATAACATTAATATCCATACACAAATATAAAATGTTGGGAAATTCATTTTACATAATGTCCCAATATATCCTTTTACGGACACAATTTTTGTAATGTCTTTATATCTATTCTATAATCACACAAATCTTGAAAGTTCAATTCTAGTAATAAACATAGTGTCATAATATCTCTCTATTTACCACATCAACATTAAAGCGTCTTTAAAAATGTGTTGGCAACGGCTATTTTTCTAATAGTGATATATATAATAATTACTTATGAGAATAAATAATAAAAAATAGAATAAAGGATAATCTAATTCAGATATCAGGGTTTCATACTCCTTGAGACTTCCCTAATCATAATCAGGTTCATACAAAAAAACTACTGTTCTAATCCTAATCGGGTTCATATAGTAATTTCCCCTATAAATATATAACCCTATCCGTAGAACGTACATTATATATTTTCCTTCAGGTTAAGAAATTTTCCATTCGTTCCATCAAATTAGTCAGTTTTCGATTTCTATCCAAAAATGCCGTGGAAGAAAACAAGCATACTCGGAAAGGGCAGTTTCGGGACGGTATATTTAGCAGAATCAGTCGATTCAACGTCGGAGAAATACGTGGTAGTAAAGTCAACTAAGCTAGCAAATGCCCGGACTTCATCTCTGATGAAGGAAGTGAATATCTTGAGGATGTTACGAGGAAATCCGTTCGTCGTCCGATGTTATGGCGTCGACACGAGCATCGAAAGAGGTGAAGAAATCTTCAACATTCTGATCGAATACGCGCCGGGAGGAACCCTAGCCGACTTCATGTTTAGGGAATGTAACAAATTAGGAATGCGGGAAAACACCGTCGCGTATTTCTCCTACATGTTGCTTCGAGGGCTATCTTACATCCACAGAAGAAATCTGGTTCACTGCGACATAAAACCTAGTAATGTTCTTGTTTTCGATACTCGAAACAAGTTGAATTATCTTAAGCTCTCCGATTTCGGGCTTTCGAAGTACGCTTCAGAGGAAGAGACTGGCGGTTTTTGCGGCACGCGGCTTTATGGAGCGCCGGAGGCATTGGCCGGCGGCTGTCAAGGCAAGGCGGCGGATATATTCTCATTCGGATGCACTGTTCTTGAGATGATGTTGGGCGGCGGCGGGATTACCCGGAAGGGGGCGGCGCCACCTTTCGTACCTACGTTTTTGTCGGAGCGGACTAAGGATTTCTTGAGCAAATGCTTCTGTTCCGACCCCGACAAAAGATGGACCGCGGAAATGCTTTTGGATCATGCTTTCATTCGAAAGTACAGGAGGATGTTTGCTGCTCCAGGATATGAACGGAGCACCTTGATCCAGATGAAGAATCCTTTCGGTTCGGTTTGGATTGAGGAGAAGAACATGTTTTCAGAGAGAAGAAGTTGTGCTGTTTTACCATGGCCACCATCTCCGGCGCCGGTTGCCGAGAAAGGATCTGAAGATCATAAGAAACCTTCAGCAACAGCGCAGCTAATTTTGATGTAGATTATAAGGATAGACATGAAATTCTTTCCTTAATGGGTTGGAGCCTTTGTCGTAGCTTATTTTGATCAAGATAATAGGGTTTGTGGTAAAGGGTCAATGTTGTATACACTTGTATGGTAGGATTTTCTTACTCAAAAGTGTGTTTTCATTGGTAAATTTTTATTAATATATAGTAAATTTGAATAATATCATGCACGATTTTGTTAGATTCGTTGTATTGTGTTTTAGACTGCCTAATAGTTAGACGAAATTATCATTTTATAACTTTTTCAAGGAAAGATTACATACAATCAATCAAATTACATATAAATATCACACGCTACAAATAAGACTAAACTATGACACAATGCTACTTGAATATGTTAAAACCCAGTAAAGTTTGAAACTTCACCATTTGAATAGTTGGGACGCCATCCGATGAACACTCAAAACTAGGACACACCCCCACTGGAGTATGTGAAATCCAGTGAAGTTTGAAACTTCATCCATTTGAATAGTTGAAACGCTATTCAAAGAACACTTGGGTGATGAATAGTTGGGACACTCTTCGAAGAACAGTAAGCTCTTCATTCATTTGAATAGTTGTGACGTGCTACAGAGAACACTCGGGTGATGAATAGTTGGGACAACCTTCGAAAAACACTAATCCGTTGCACCGCCAAGCCACCACGTTCGTGAGAAATCCAGTAATGTCTGAAACTTCATGCATTGAAAAATTGGAATAGTTGAGACGCCCTTCAAAAACCATTCAGGTGATGATTTATCTGTACTGTTGGAATAATTTATCTTTTCATTCTATAATATTTTGAAATTATTCTATTTTGAATTCCGGACCTTAAACCTTAGGATTTGTTCTTGCGGACCATTGATTGTTCTTACAGATTCGTGTTTGCAGATCTTCAGTTTTTCACATGCACCATGTACTAGTTGGCTCGAGTTCGATTGAACTCAAGCTCAAGTTAAATTTTGACCGAATTACTCGCATACAGTTTAATTCATTTTCGAACTCAAGTTAGTTTTTGACCGAATTACTCACATACAGTTTAATTCTTTTATATCCTAAATAAATTATCACATCATCTATTTCATGATAATTAATAATTTTGAAAATTATTTTAATTAAGCTCAACTTTATATGAGTATTTTATACAAAAGAAAAAGAAAAAAAAACATGCTCCACATTGTAAAAACTACTCTCTCCGTCCCACTAGTAATGACATATTTAATTTTTCAAAATAAAATTTGGTAAACTTTGACCATAAATATAAATTAATATACATATAATAAATATATATATATATATCATGTGATATATTGTTGAATTCATCATAACATACATTTTCTAAATATCAATTTTTTGTACGGAATTGATATATGTAGTTAGAGATATTGATGGTCAAACATGATTATTAAATACCGTGAAAAAAAATGTCATTACTGCTAAGACAAAAAATTACTTAGGGATACGTAATTAGTTAAGTCAACTAAAGTTATGTATAGAAAGTCATCTAAGCCGTCGGTTTCCGGGAGTTCAATATATTTGATTAAAGAATCCAAGTTATTGAAACTATTTATATGGAAAGGAAATCATGCTATGGCGGAGGAGTCCGGGACACAATATGGAGATCGCATGTAACATCTTAATCTGGAGGAACCCTAGCAGACATGCTATTGAGCAGGAATCATGCTCTAGTAATGTTCTTATTTTCAACACTCCAAACGGTTCTTATTTTCAACACTCCAAACGGTTTGTACTACCTGAAGTCTCTCGAGAAAGAAATCGATGATTTTCGAAGAAAGTTTTTAAAGTTATATTATATAACATTGTTGCAATAAATAAAAACAAATATCAAATCATCTTTCATTAACGACATCAATTATAAAATAAGTACATTAATCGGTTAGTTAGTATAAAATAAAATTGATACAATATATATTTTATAAATATTATGTTGGATCAATAAACTCAACGCATTAATGAGTATATCAGTTGAGGTAGAACTTGATCTTAGTATTGTACGATTTGACTTGAGTTTGAGATCGGTCAAACTCGAGTTTGAGTTGACTTTGACCGATTAAGTGGCGAAGCTACCTTTTTTCTTATAAAATATTTTTTAAATATATTTTTAGTTAGTCACGCGAGTTTTTTATTAGTTCCCCAGTTTATTTTAAATTGATCGTATTCTCCCAAATTCTAAAATTCCTCAAAATTCTAACAGTTCCTGCAGAGGGCATAGACAACAAATTAAATTGTGATCCACCAAATTAAAATTTATGGATTCGTCCTTGAACCTAGTTGCTAGCGATCAGTTTGGTTCGGTTATATCACTAAATAAATGATCACATAGTATATTTCATGATATTTAATAATTCTAAAAATTATTATAAGCTCAACTTTACAGTATTCTATGCAAACGCCAAGAAAAAAAAACATGCCGATATTGTTAATGGGGTCCATAAATGTAAATTGTGCAGATGTCATTAACATAAATGTGTACGGTAATATTCACATAAAACAAGATATTCCTTCGAACCACATTAAACTACACACTTTTCATTTTCATCCATCCCACCATATGATTTATTCATTGTTTTTATTACTCTTTTTGCCAAAAATCACCCCCAAAATTCCTTTTAAACCCATGCCTTTGTTTAAATAATTACTTCATGGACCATTGGCTCATTTTCATTAGATCCAACCCAACATCCCATCTTATCAACCCTAGTTTTATTACTTCACTATATTCTCCAAAAACTTCACCGCAGTCCCCCATTTCTTAACCTGAAAATTCTCCCCCCTCCCCAATCTTCCTATCCCGGCCAGATCTTTCAAAATTCTTTCCCATCCAGTCCTATCTTTCAAAATCTGATGTTGTACCTCCGCCCATTAACCAAGCATTAGAATTCCATTTTAATCTCCTCCTATCTTGCTCAAAATTCACGGCGACAACAAGGGCTATGGCGATTGCAAAACCCTCAAGGATGACGGTGATGAGGCGATGCTAACGTCGATGTAACGACGGGGAAGACACGCTCACACTGACGGGGAAGATGCAACGAAGAAGAGGTCGATGATGAGGACAATGACGGGAAGGACATCGGAGAAGACGATGGGGAGGACATCAGAGACGACACGGAATGACAACGGAGACGACGAAGGCAAGGCTTACGAAATTTGATGGTGATTTTGAATGGGTAAAGTGGATTCTTTGTGATTAATTAGCTTGTAAATTTTAGTTTGTTATAATTTAGAAGATCAATTGGGTTGTTGTTAGTATGAGGTGTTCATGGGTCGGGGCGGGTCAGCTGTCCCGGCCCAAATTGACCCAAAATTTTGGGATAAATGGGTCCGGTCGGGTTGGGTCAAAATTCTCATAGTTTAGGGTCGGGTAGGACTCGGTCATGGGTCGACCAAAATCATATTAAAATAGTAATTTTTTATAATTAATTTAAATAAAATATATTATTTTTAAATGTAATAATATTTAAATAATAAATAAAATTATGATATATTTTTATATAATTTAAAATAAGAATATTATATTATATTTAATTACATATTATTCACTTAATAAAGAAAAATACAATTATTTTCATTTTACTTAGTTAGAATACTTTTAATATTTCATTTAAAAATATAATTTTACTAAAATTTATTTATACAATTATGAGTATATATTTCATATATTAATAAATATATTGTTTATAATTAATAGTAGTTTTGTAAAATTATTTTTAGTTTTATAAAAAAATCAAGAATGTTAAACTTGTTTATGAATTAAATTAATGGTTGGTAAGTTTTATTAAACTAATTATTTTTTATGATTTTTTTCAAGAAAATTGGGTAAAATTGCAAATGGGTCAAAACGGGTTGATTTGAGTCAAAATCTGACCCGACCCGTTTTGACCTGATCCACTAGAACCAAATGGGACATTGACCCAACCCGGCCCATATGAGCCGAGTCAAAAAGTGTCGGGTCAGATCGGGTCGGATAATTTGAACACCCCTAGTTGTTAGTGGTTTGTGGTGTTTGTATGGTTGGCGGTGGCTGGTGGTGGTGGGCGGTGATATGGGGATGTTGTTGTTGGGGGAATGGTGAAGGATAAAAGAGTCAAAGTACATGGCCCAAAATTTTGCGACTTCTTCCCTCTCTATGTAGTTTAAGATGGGACAGAGGGAGTATATAAAATGGTAATATATTTATAAATAACAAAGTCTTGTTTAGGTAGACTAAATTTTAGACCAAAGTTATTGTGCAATTATAAGAAGTTTTATTTGGGATGAGTTTTTAAAAAAAATGCTAAAAAACTAGGGACTTATTATGCAATTATCAAATATTATACATATAGTATAAAAGAATTTTCAATTTTTTCCATTTCCTATCCTCTCCTATTTGTAGCTTTTGACCGATATAGGTTAATATTTGTAGTTTTATAAAATTAAAAAAATGTTGATATTTTATGATTTTCAAAGTCAATAATTTATACTCTTGAGGTACCGTAGCTTTTTTTTATGTTTCTAGTTTTTTCCCCCTCATGTTGATTTTTTTAAATTTTTCTTGAGAGTTTTAGTTGATATGAGACTATGTTTTGTAGTTTTTTGAGAGGTTATATGGGTTGACACTATCACAGGAAACAACCCCTAGCACTGGTTTTTTGGTAGGCTAGCACCGATTTTTGGAGGTCTAAAAAATTGATGCCTAAGTAGGGGGTGAAGCGATTTCACCGATTTTCAAAAAATCAGAGTTAATTTAGCCCCAATTCAAAAAAATACCCTTCCTCTAGACGCGCGCAGCTGCTTCCAAAGAAAAGGGGAAATGACCCAAAATCTCAAAACTTTAAAACTGATGCTACATTCTCCACAAAAAAAGATGCTGTCATTACATAAATGAGCTACAATTTCGATAAGCCTCGGTATCGAGGTTACTCTATTACATAAGATAAAAAGAAAACTATAAAGCTAACTATCCAATCATGATTGCTTTGTTGCCATCCTCCTCAAAGAGCTCACATGCACACCATGCAAGCTGCTCCCATCGATCAGCAGCATGAAGCTCATGGACACCTAATGTAGTTGCAGAGAATTTCTCAAAATCCCTCCTATACGGAAGCGCGTTAAGCTGAAAAGATGTATAGATGTAAGTAACTAACAGTTTGCACTGGAACAAGAATTATGTGTAACACTAGATTTTATGGAAACCGTAGATTGATAAGTTTGTTATACTTTCCTTATCTAAATCACAACAAAATTCAGGAACACTTAGCATGATCAGTTTCCCGAGTCCGTGATTATTTGTAAGTTTCACAAGGTAGCATACAACATTGTACAGTAAAACTTGACATCAATTTGAAATCATCTAGGGAGGCTCTCAAAGCCGCAGAACAACTTATCTCTCCATTAAGAACAGCAAAAGAGGAATCATAAATCGCAAGATATGAATACTTCAACCCACAATTCATTATTAATCATATCATCAAATTAAGTGAATTCATTCTAATTAAGAACAATTATATATAAAATTTCTCTCTAGCATGGTAATTGCCGTCGCCTAATATTTACATTATCACAAAACACCTAACTCGCATCATTATGTTTAGCAGTACATTTATATATGCATATATAGATACAGGATAAGCTGGCCCTCAAAAGAGCTCAAAAGTTGCGAGTAACAAAGCACAGTGTTATACCTTAATCAATGTGTGTTTAAGCCCTTTCATTTCGGAAGTTGTTCGGAGCTGGAACACGGAACATACTGATTTAACCTGTGCAATTTTAAACCCATACTAAGTGAATTATCAGTCATGGAATTACAATTAGCTTATCATTAGCAGAAGGAATGATCAACCAATATCCATAAATTTGAAGAACCCCATGTAAAGTATATGAGCAAGTTGCAACACATTTCAACATAGTTTCGGAAAAAATAAAGGCCCCATATAAAGATAAGTATATGCAGGGTTTACCATCTCTTCAACAAGGTATATGAACATAAGCATGTTCTTTGAGCATGATCAGTATACCTTTGACTGTAAGCATAACAAGCCATTTGAAATACTCATAAACCAGGTTGACCTCATTCAGTGACTTTGAAGGATCCTCCATTGCCAAGATTAGCAGCTTATCCTCCACAAAAAGAAGAGCTTGGCACTATCTTTATCCGCCAAAAAGCAGTACAAAGCACAAACCCTCTGCTTGTTGTTTTCTATCTCAAAATTAAAACTGACAACCCTGCCTTGCATCCCTAAAAACATAACTATATACCAGTATGTTTATTTCAGGTAAAACCTCAACCTAGATAAAAAAAACGTTGAGATCCAGATATTCACCAAAGGGTCCTGCTACGTTTCCAAGCCAAAAGCAGGAATCATCAATTAAAAGTTTATGCAGACAGAAATGAGGAGTTGTACATTGAAAGCGCAATGTCTTACCATTATGAAATCATCCATGGCACCAGGTAGCATTCCAAAAAGCATGAAGACTACCTAAGGATACACAAGCAAAATAAGTTAAATAATCAACTAAGAAAAGATACTTGGAATATGGAAGATTAGACACATATACACATGGAAATACTATATTGCGGATGAAACTCAGTAAGATCAAATACCCTAGACATAAACACCCAACATCATCTATGAAAACCCATGAAGGGGATCTGAACTACCTCTGTATCGGCCTGAGCTTCTTTAAATCGGGCTTCGGATTCGTGACCACCCACAGCCGGATCCAAGGCCTCAATTAAGGGATCAGGATGGCAATGGAAATAACTAATTGTTCTCCATTATTCCGGCATAATTCTGTGGTGAGGGCCTCGGTGCGGTACCAGTTCCCCGTTTACGAGTTCATAAGTCTCCTCCGCTCGCACGTCTCCGGTGAGGAAGCACGCGGCGTTGCTCGCACGTGTTCGTCGATGGAAGGGAGTTTCAGTGAGGGTTGAGGGTTTGAGTGAGAGGGCCTAGGGTTTTCAGTCTATATAGGATAAGATTTTAATGGCTAAGATTCAATATAGCAAAAGCTATTAACGGTTCAGATTTATCAAAGTAAATAATTTTTTATTTAATTTTTTATCTCAGAATTTCAATATTATTACATTACTGTAATATGTTTTCTTTCTTTATTTAAGTATTGATGATTTCTTTCTTTATTTTAAATATTGATTTCTTTTTAAAATATAATGAATTAATTCTTTTGCAGTAACAAATAAAATCGTTTCGGGTACTGGTTTTCAAAAGTCGATGCCGATAAATCAGTGTTAGAGGGGGTTCTTGTGGTAGTGATCGTTGATGGGTAAACTCAACTTAGTTATTAGTATTTATATGTATAAAGTCAATTAAGGTTGACCACTGATTAGTTGAAGTTAACTTTGTTATTAGTGTTTATATGCAGAAAATCAAGTAGTAGTTGACCGTTGATTAGTGAAAGTCAACCTAGTTATTAGTATTTATATATATCTTATGAAAATTTTCGCTATGGCCCAAAACTTTGTTGCGACATTATCATTCTCTCCAAAATACACCATTTTTATTATTCTTGCATAAATATAGAAATAAAAAATACATTATTTTTTGGGTAAAATGTTGGAAAGTGTTAGTACATGTTTTAGAGTAAGTTAGAGTTGATTACTTTGAAGTAAGAAAGGGAAATCGAAAAGGATTACAAATATGTTCTTGCGCCACATTGCTAATAAATATTCCCTTACTTGCAAAATACAATAAGGGATGTATAGGATAGCATCATGTTTGAGCGGATTTCAATTTGGAGTTAAAGTTTTTACTTTTTGCTTTTAGGTCCCTCCAAGAAAGTTGGAATCGTCGATATATGGAAATGATGAACCACACAATTAGAATAACCCTCTTGTTTGTGAATCATTTTAGAGAGGCTCAAAATGTGATTTTTTGGAAGATTTTTGGTTCAAACTTTTAGGTTTTGAAGCCAAAGTGAAGAAGATATTAACATGTGGGTTACATTTAACCTTAAAATCAAGTCAGCAACATTATGAATTCGACAAAACCGGTGCCTATGATCATGCAAAGAAGTTGCACTGGGCTGTTTTAAATAATTTTTTAACCTGTTCGAAACTAGAGACCTATGCACTTATTAATTTTCTAAGTATCAAGCACTGGTATGTAAACCAATTCTTATTATGTTCAAACCATTGTCTGTGTTAGAATAAAGCAGGAGCGTGATGCTGTTTTAAATGAATTTTTTGGTTTTTTTCTTGACCATAAAATGAAGCATAAAATTGATTCTAAGTAGCCAACACTGGTAGGATAACCGGCACCTATGTTGTCTCTAGGTAGCTGTGTAGAGATGCTTTTTATTATTTTTGAAAAAATAATCCAGACCAGAGAGATTGGCCAGGATAATTTTATATGTATTAAGAGCCGTTGTATAAACCAATGCCCCATGGTAGATTACATGTGCCTATGATAAAATAGAGGAATTAATCTGTTCTCTAGCACCGAATATAAGTATGAATAACCGGTGCTAGAGTTTATTTTACTTCAAAAAAGTGTTTAAAAGATAATGGGAAAACCATTTCGAATGAACACTACAACTTACACAAAAGAATCCTAATAACCACATTTATGTGATAATATCCCCTATATTTTCCTTAAAAAATACATCACCCCAAAATTTGACCACTCTCATCTACCTACAATCTATCGCCATGTGAACATCTACCTACGAGGGTTCCACCAACGTCCTCCAGACTTGGGAAGGCCGAGTGAAACTCTAGAATTTCAATTGTGATGGGCCAATCAATCTTATCTTCAAAATATAATTCTTCCCATGTAGTAAAGCTTGCCACTTATCATTGCTTGGATCTTGGATGTAAAATTTTGGGATATATACCAATATAACCCTATCGACTTGACATAAGTACCAATATAACCCTCAGATAATTTTAGTGCAGATATAACCCTATCTAGTTGATGTAAGTGCCAATATAACCCTCAAAAACCATTTCCGCCAGACCGCCACGGGACCGCCGCCGGACCACCG